>JAQGCQ010000159.1:0-20259 GCA_034699945.1 Chamobates pusillus
CTGAGATTGATATACCATAATTGTGCCGCCTCTTTGAGTGACCCAATTACGCGGCAAACCTTTAGTTCATTATTCCACAGATTAGCCTCTGATACGAGCTCATAATGAGAGAGCCAAACTCTGGGATTGGTAGTTCCGTCATAATCGCTTGGTTGAATCATTTGTCCATAGCCATTTTTCCTTCTCTCGGCTGGGAGAGGTGGAGCATTTGCTTCGGGAATATCCACAACATTTATCTCAAACTCCGTTCCCGCAACTGGGAAACTTCCCGACTTGAAATCTGCGTAGACTTCTGACGGTTGAGTTTGGTGAACATTTTCTGCGAACTTTTCTGTAACTTTTTCCATTACTGGAATAATTTTATACATTTTTAGTTTTTGAAATTTTATTCATATCTTTTATTTTTCCCCATTAGTTAACATTGTGGTGGCATTTTATTTTATTGAATTATATGCATTAGCTTTTAGACTAAGTTTATTTTAATATTATCATTATTTTTCTTTCACAACAAACTTGTTGATGCATTCGGGTTTATGTACCCGTCGCTATCTTCTGTCATTGTTTCTACTCTTCTTCCAGATACAACAATTCTAGTCCTCTTGGGTTGAGGAGCTTCCAATTCGACTTCTCTAAGAATGTTAATGACTGCGAAGTCATAATTATTCGGAATTTTCAAGGCTTCTGGAGGAGGCGAGCTTGTCCAGGTAACTTTGTCCAATGGAATAAAAACGTCTTCGTTTCTATTCCTGATCCGATTTCCACTCTTATCAGTCGCAATTAGATGAAGTGCATCTGAGAACGCTATTCCTAATCTTTTACGTTTAGTTGTTATAAACCAGGTAATGACATTATTTTTACATTTTATATCGCAGACATCTTTATGAGGGAGTTTAGTAATAGGCACTTTAACGTAAATATTCTCAACTGCTATATAGCTAAAAAATCTTGTTTGATTGAAAATGTTGACTTCAATGAAAAATTTAGGGTGTATATTTTCTTTAAAGGTAGGCATATAGCTTCCATAATGTAAACTCATTTTCACTGTTCTGAATCTTTTCGTGAATATAGTGATTAACAATAATAGCGAAAAAATTGCTACAAAAGCTAATTTCATAGCCCATGATATGAAAGTGACGTCGTCCATCACTTGCATTGTTATATCTGGCATCAATTGAAATTTAGGAAATAAAGACCATGCATTCGTTGGTTTAGGAGGAATTAAAACAATTCCTAAGCCCAATAAGCCAAAAAGTCTTGTATAGGTTATGGATCCAAAAATGACGAACAATGCCAAGGCATTTAGTGCTGCATCTGCAACCAAGGCAAATGTTGACCAAAATGTTGATTTAAACGTGAGACTTTGGTAATTACTTTTTAATTCATTGATATCTTCTGATAAAGTTTTAGTAATTGCTACAGCAATTCTTGTTAATTCTGGAACTTTTGTATCATTTAGTCGTTTATCCAAAATTTCCCATAATTCTTGATTAATACTTTTATTTCGAATATCGCCAATCAATAAAGGCATTTCTATTTCAATAGAATCTCTTACTTTATTTGATAGGTCAGCAATCATTTTTGAATAAAAGCTGAAATTAATAAGTTCAGTTTTACTGCTTAGTGGTTGACTAAATGGTCCATATATTCTTTGTCTTGTTTGTGGTATAAAAATTTCACATCCAGCATTAATGCTCACAACTCTGGCCCAATCTACTACCGTTTGTTTGATTGATTTTGAGTTGGTGCATTCGAGGAAGTAATGATTAACCACTTCACTGTGTATCATTACTTGATAATTGTTTAGTTTCAAAACTCGGTAATCTTCTTCGACACGGGGATCAAAATCACATTTAGTAAGTATTTTGGCAGTATCCCAGTTGTAAATCGCAAGAGTACACTGTGTGGGGGATAGCATTGCCTCTGGTGTATAAGTGAAGCAGAGTTTCTCTTCAAATGTTCTGTGACAAGAGAAGTGTTCAAGCGAGCTCTCATCGTCAATCAAACCGGAATCTACGTTCATCAACCAAACGTGTGAAGGAAGCTTAAAGGCTAATAAGTTGGTATTTACTTTTCCCTCTAAAAAACATTTGTTTTCAATGCAAGGAAATGGATTTGCATTTACAGAGATCATTTGGAATTGATTCTGTACTGCTTTTCTTTTGAGAGGGATTTTTATTTTCAGATAAAGAAAATTTATCTCTTCTCCACCGATCTTTTCCTTTTTGGTGATATGATTTACAAATGGTAAGTTGTACATCAATCCCCAATCGTCCTTTTTGAAGGCTATTTCGTAATTACCCTTTAGACTGGTTTCAATCTCTTCCAAAATTTTGAAAAAGGTTTTGGTATCTAGAAGTTCTCGAGGAATTAACGCCTTTCTTAGATTTATGAATATTTGATCCCAATAGCGATAGTCTTGGAGTTGTGTTTGAAGAATAAGTTCAAGTTTATTGACCTGTCTATATATCAGGTCTTGAAGCTGGTCTTGAAATCTAAGATAATTAATTTGATCATAGAATTGACCGGTTAGTCTTCTCTGGTCTCGTTCCAGATTGTTTATGGCATGTTTTGTGATATTCGCTAGTATATTTATCTGATCTTGTGTTTCTTCAAATCTAGCATTAGTCAAATGACTTAAACTTATCATCGCATCTTCGAGTAGCTTTGTTTTTTGGTCGGTTTTGGCTAATTGTTCACTAAGTGCATTAATTTTTCCTTCGTTATCATTGGAATTCTTTCCAAGGTAGAAAGCAGTACCTAATGCTAAACCTCCTAAAGCTAAAAGAGTGAACAACTCTCTCTTTTTGCGTTTCAAATTCGTTCTTTCGAATTCTTCGTGTCTTTTTGTTAATAATCTCTCCATTCCTTCGGCGACATCTCTGAAGTTTGACTGAACTAATTCCAAACATTTTGTTTTCCGATTTTCTATTTCTGATAGGGTGATTGTACTGATGAAAGGTTTAAACATTGGTATTAATTGATCACAGTTCTGTTTCAAAGCAACTCTAAAATTTTCTATATTCTCATTCTTAAGTGATGGTGATTCAATTCGTAAGTACATCTCCCAAAAATCGTTAAATATGAATGCTCTTGAAACTTTATTGAATGTCAAACCAAAACTCGCCGCCAAATTGATGAATTTTTGATCACCAAACACATCTTTCACTGGTTTGAATGCCTTCGATTTATTGAACATTTTTCCCATATCGGTTTTCCCTTCACCTATGTTTTCAGGTTGAGTTTCATCCTTATCAGAAGGTTTATACTTTTCAGGCGTAGTTTGATTTGTAGCCGAACGTTTATCGTCAATCTTGACATTACTGAGTGTTGATCCTGAAGAAATGTCTGGTTGCTTATCTTGTTTTTTAATGTACTCTCTTTTTTCTTCTTCTATTTCCTTCATTATCGCATGAATTTTCTCTTTTTTCTCGTTTAACTCGTCCTCTAAGATTTTATCCTTTGCAGAATTAGTTAAGTAAGGATCTTCGTATATTGGAGCATATCTTTTCATTTTCAAATTGATCGTTGTGTTTAATTTTGCGATGAATATCTCTTCAAATATAGAATTCATTTTCACAGACTCTTCACACGAGAAGTAACTTGTTTTGCCCATTTGTAAGTTCTCAAGTCCATTTGGTTGATAATCCAAATTCACTCGATCATTTCCTTTCGGGTAAATGATGTAGTGTTCATTTCCTGTAGGCCAAAATTTCACGTTTCTCTCTAATTTAACTTCATATCCAAGCCATGATTGATCAAAATTCTTCCAATTTATGAAATCTTCATAAGGTGGATAAAACCAATTTGATATGAAGTACAAAGGAGTTTGAAACGTCGATTTTCTGCCTTTTTCACATTGTACTGTTATAGAAAATTTTGATTCAAACAATTTATTCCAACAATAACCAGGACTTGTTTCATATTTAGTTATGTCTTTTATCGCAACTGAATGAGATCCAAAATTTCTAAAATCATTATCTAATTTTTTTAAATCTTCTGTTTTAATTTTATATCTTTGTTCAGTTTCAACGATTTTCACCATTGAGAAATTTCCTTGAAACGATGGGGATTCGTCTTCTACTTTAACAATAACATTTTTTCCTTTTATAATTGCTTTCGCAAACCTTTCTGTTTTGAATGCTAGTTTTGGAAGGCTTATTTTTCCATCAGTGTTTGATCTGTACTCTAATATTGTTTCATAATAGAACGATATCAAATCCATATTTTGATAAAACCAATCCATATCCAATGTAATTTTATCAATTATATCATTGACATCAGCTAAGGTTCCTTTCTTGTTATTCTTTTTAATTTGGAAGAATCGGTAAATTTGTATTCTTGGAACAATTATATCTTTCAATTTTATGAAATCAAACAAACGATAATATTCATTATCATGCTCAATAACAAAGAGTGGAACGAAAGTTTGTGGTTCATTCACCCCTAAGTATTTCATTTCTATTAAAGCGTAAGTAGAAAACTCATAGGCTTTGAAGACAAGGAGATTTATTTCCAGTCGGTCCAAGATACAAGTCTTGTCTTGTGATGTCACTGACCTTCGATCGATCAAGTTATCCATGTGATCTGTTTTCTGATTTTTATTCGAAGGTTTCGTTTTATAGTTCAGATTGATTGAAATTTTATCGATCGTTAATGAATTAAGATCAATATTTGATTCAAGCAATTTTTCTGTTGAGTTGGAAATATTTTCTTCTATATCCGGTTTGTTAACGGTTGTATTTATAAAATTTACAGTGGTTAGTTTCTCCACTGTTTCTAA
Source organism: Chamobates pusillus (assembly GCA_034699945.1). Classification (NCBI taxonomy): domain Eukaryota; kingdom Metazoa; phylum Arthropoda; class Arachnida; order Sarcoptiformes; family Chamobatidae; genus Chamobates; species Chamobates pusillus. The sequence continues at coordinate 4,781 of JAQGCQ010000159.1, forward strand.
TTCTGAAAGTGTTGTCATCTCATCCTTCCCCTCCACAAAAAGATCGGAACTCATCGTCGAGTTCAGATCCAATAGGTTATCAGTTGTATTAGTAACATCCTCTGTTGATTGATTACTTGTTATTTCTATTCCATTTAAAGTCCTTCTGTCAGATATTATAGTAGGCGGAAATAAAGGTTTGTCTAACTGATCAATTGTTCTGGGTATTTTATAAATGATTGATGATTGTAACATCACTGGAGGAATATTTTGTTCCTTAAATATGGTTGTCGACGTCGAATTACTTGCTTGAGAAGCAGGACTAGTCAACGTTGTCTGTTCGGTGGTCGACGTCGTTGGTTCGGTAGTTGACGTCGTCGGTTCGGTAGTAAACGTCGTAGACTCGGTCTTCAACGTCGTCGGCTCTGTGGTCGACGTTGCCGGCTCAGTGGTCGACGTTGTCGGCTCTGTGGTCGACGTTGTCGGCTTTGTGGTCGACGTTGTCGGCTCAGTGGTCGACGTTGTTGGCTCTGTGGTCGACGTTGTCGGCTCAGTGGTCGACGTTGTCGGCTCTGTGGTCGACGTTGTCAACTCTGTGGTCGAGGTTGTCGGCTCAGTGGTCGACGTTGTCAACTCTGTGGTCGAGGTTGTCGGCTCAGTGGTCGACGTTGTCAACTCTGTGGTCGACGTTGTCGGCTCGACTGTCGATGTTGACTTTAAAGTCGTTGTAGGATCCATAGTTGTTTCAACTTCCAAAGAATCGGACCATTCACTACAGCCAACTAGCGAACAAGATTTCACTTTGAAATAATATTTAGTTTGTGATTTGAGATTTGAAAACGGGAACATATAAGTTGATTTTCCTTGAATGATATCAAGCGTTTGATTGATTATGATGTCATTAGAGTCTCTCAATTCCATATCATAATAAGTGATCATTTCCCATTTATCATGTCTCGGAGGTCGCCATCCAAATAGTAGATTTTCATTAGTTCTCGATAAAAGTTGAATGCCGTTTATATTAGGTATATCAGGTTTTATCGAACTATTGGTAGTTGACTGCGTCTTCGTGTCCAAATCAGGAGCGAAAACTGGTACTGGTAACTGACTCTTCACAGTTAATGTGTCATATATGAGTAAATATACTATAAATCGAGCCTTCCACATTCTATGAAAATAATTAATCATTTATATGAGTTCAGTTATATTAGTATGCAAATTTATTTTTTATTTGATTAAGACAAGTATAATCTAATACTCTCAACAATACATTCAATGTTTAGTATATTTATTCTGAATTTTTAAGAACAAGATTCCCTTTAACAAAATCATCAAGAATTTTTCTCATGACTCCAATTTCTTTTTGGATTCGCTCTACTTCTCGTTTCAGCTCAATATTTCGAGCAAATAAGTACTCCACTTCATTATCAGCCTGACATTTATTTCGGCGTCTATATCTCTTAGCTGCCGCTTTATTCAACTTCTTTGTGCGGGTTTCTCGTTCTTCCGGACTTATATTTAGTTTTGGCCGACCTCTTGGCTTTTTGACACTGAGGTCTAAAGGCTTTGACATGATTGACAAAACTAGAAAATTATCAATCATTTTTAAATTATATTATTAAAATATAAACATTTTTCTATAACATTAATGACTATTGATTAGAAGTATTAAGTTTTATTTAATTATATTTGGTTGGAAATAAACATAGAAAAACTATTAATCGGAATTAAAGTGATTAAAACTAGATCATAGCTTGAAATAAAATTACATTAAGAGAAAAATGTCTTAACAGCCCCTCGAATTACTTTTCGGCAAATTGGACACTCTGTTACACATAAAGCACATCGAGTGCAGGCCAACTGATGGCCACACGGTAGAAAAACTACTCCTATTTCCTGACTTAAACAAATTTTACACAATAATAGGCTATCTTCTGGTCTATTTGAGGAGGACTGTCTACTAGGTAGTATTTCCTGTGAACCGATAGGGGAAGTGAAGGTGGAGAGTGTGGTCTGACGACTACACTCTTCCATAAATGTCTGACTTTTGTTGAATATAACGAACTGGCAATCAGGGAAAAACTTGGCGTGTTCTATCCAAGGGTCGTCTCCTACTTCCCAATTGGAGAGCGCTCCATCGCAATAGAAACACTTTACACAATCACTAACACCAAATGAGTAGAAGCCAGCTTCGGCTAGCGTTTTGGTGTTGATAGATGTACTCGTATTCCAATTGTTAGTCATAAAGGATTGTATACGAGCATCGATTGATTGATATTCTGGATCTTTGGGGCCTGTATGAGGTTGTACTCCATATTTGTTTATTTCAACGGCAACGGCATTCCTTATTACTTTAATGTCACTCATTTGCATTGGAGTGAGATTACCGCAAATGTCTTGTCCGGTACTCATTCTACTTTCCGGACTCCGAATGGGGTCGTCATAAATGGGTTGATTTCCAACATCTTCACCCATAATGAAAGCACATCTCGGGTAATTACGCCCATGCTTTGCCAGAGGTCTTTCACCTGACTTCCAATTGGAAACCATTCCTCGACAGAAGGCACACTGGACCATATCTCCATGGAGGAAAAAGAATCCAGCTTTGGCTAATTCTGCAGGTTGTACAGCATCGACTGTCCAATAGTTGTTCTGTCGAACGTGGAATGATCTTAAACGAGTCCATTCATTCTTCATAAGCCCATAGAAAGACTGAACCCAATCACTGTTCATTATCCGTCGTGATTGAGAACTGATTTGAATGAAGTTTTCAATCACTGATTCTAACTGATTGCTATCCATTACGTTGTTTGCTGAATTCATTGGTCTCGAAGACGGTTCGATAGGTTGAGTCTGTGATTCCATTTATTTCGTACCTTAGATTCTATTTGAATTCAAATTATTATCCAATAAATTATTTGACTTTTCATTATCTAGAGTCTAGATTCTAGACTATCAGCTAATTAATATGTTATCATGAAAAATTGCTGACTTAATTGATGTAAAATGTAGAATATAATTTTGTCGTTCTACCTACCAACCACGTTGTTATCAAAGAAACACATGTTAAGTCTATGGGGATTTTATTCTATTATATATTCAAATACTCGTAAGCTTTAGATAATTCAATTTTGAATCTATGGTTACATATCAAACTCGTCAATGTAGTATTCACCGGTTTGAATCAAACCTTGTTTTAATATATGGCAATTAACCTTGCAAAATTTGCCATTAAAAATTTACTTTCAAACATGCTAACCATCCTTATAAAAACTTAAATTGAATTTTTTTTTTTTCTTAAAGAAATAATAATTATTTGAATGAAAGTATTTGAGGGCTTTTTCAGAATAACCTCACAAATATTGGAAGTCATCACACTTTCACTCACATCATTTGATTCACCTTGGTTATCTATATTTGATTATAATTTTCTAATTGCCATTAAGTTATTAAGAAAGTAATCTATGACATTTCCTAAAAACCACACAATTATTAAAGATTGAGCATGCCCTAATTGTTCGTTTTCTATTATATAAAAAATATACTTGTAAATTATAGTTTCATATAGTTATACTTTCAAACAAAATATGATTTCTAATTAATAATAATTGAATCGCAAACTATTGCAATCAAATTCATAAAAATGGTATTCAGATTATGATTATGTTTTAGTGAAAATTTAACTATCAACCTTTTTTATCATGGTTATTTTGAAATATTATGTTGTTGTTTGAGCTTGGTCATTCCGGATATAACATCCGATATTTGAGGTTTTGTCTACAAAATAGTTGTTAATTAACTTCTGAATACAAGTGTTAGACATTTTCAACTCTCTATTTAACACATTTTCTGAAATTTAAAACAATAATTATTTTTTAGAATTATTTGCAAAACATTTCAATCGTCAGTTAATATACACTTATTTTGTTTGATAACTAACTTCGAGATAATACCCGTAATTTAAAACATTATCATTTTCATATATTTTCCCATGCTAATGTTAAATCCATAAAAATGTCCATGTTTAATTTTGAATTCATTTTTAAAAGTCAAGGTAAATGTTTTCATAAATAAAATGTCAAAACCATTTTATTAGACCCACCGTGCACAAAAGTCACATTTTTCCAAAAATGGATTTGATAATAAGCAAGTCATTTATTGTTGAAATTTTCATACAAAAGTTGAACTTGCTCATTCATACCTATACTCTGTAAATAAATCAAAAATGTCTGAAAATTTGACAATTTTGTGTCATTTGGGCATGGTGGCATCAGATTGACTTTGAAAACAAAGATCTGTATTTCTCACAATTTTTGTCAATAAAAAGATAATTCTTCGCTAATATAGCGATGTATTGAAAGATAGATTTCATTAACTTTTAAGCAATAAATTATTCAAATGCGAGAAAAATAGTGAAGAATATTATATTTGAATGCATTTTCAGTGTATATTAGTTTTAAATTTGAAGTAAATTTTAAAAACTTTTAATTTATTACTCTCTCTCTCTCTCTCTCTCTCTCTAAATATAAAAATCTTCATTCGAAAAATAAACTATTTTTACTCAAAATAATATAATATTTTGTGATAATAATTACCTAGACAAAGTAGAAAATTTTGTTACAAACAGAACAATTGTTTGATTACAAATGAAACAAAATAATTATCTAGATAATTTATATCTACGCGATATTTTGCAAAAATTATCTTAATTTTCGAAAGTATTATGTTGCCGCTATTAAAATTCTAATTTGTTCTTATTAAACAAGAAATTTAATTCAAGTATTAATTTTAATTTAATATATCTCGCTCAATCTACAGGTTTTGGTTACGCAATCTGTTTCATTGATTTGTACATGGCAATGTATTTCAAAACAATAATAAGATCTTTAAGAAAAATCTGAAATTATTATCTGGTTTTAATAAATGTTAGATTCAAGATAAAAGACAATTTCTAATTATTTGTTGTATCATGGTCATTTATCTTATGACTATTTTATCGTTATTTTAAAATATTCAATAAATACCATGTGGAAAACAAAAATACTAGTTATTACAATTTAATAGTTTTCACTTTAATAAACTCTCCTAGATAGTCAATGACCCTAACTTACAGCTTTCAATTTATAATCTAGGTAAAATTATCAAATTATTTTCTACAGATGTTTTCAATTTGTTCGATATTTATGCTCTGAAAATACATTGCACTTAAAAATCTGCAGTTAAGCGAGTATTTTATTTTTATATAATTTTGTAGAAAATTAACGATTAAATCAAAATTTCTAATTATTGGCAAATTTTCATTAAATTCTTCTTTAAGAATGATTTTTGTAGAAATGTTTGTTTGTTTCGATCTTTATATTTTTGGCTGTTATTAGAGGTAATTATTGATAATTTTCATAATAAATTTATAAATTTAATTTTGATCACTAATTAAGTGTCCTCGACTAACTTATTTTAAGCTCTTAAATTTTCGATGAACCTGGATCATAATTAATAAACCAAGTATGTCTAAAATGTGAGCTATGTAGTTTCTATTAAAATTCAATGAAAGTTAATCTAAAACAGGGATGGAGAAATAATCCGAGATTTCATTTAATTTTTCATAATTGAAAATATTTTCGAGTCAAACTGAGAATAATCCAGTTCAATTAATACTCGTACGAGCAACAATGCTCTAAGTAGTGGATGGTTGTAACCCCATCCATATACTATCCTGCTTATTTGGTCTACTGAGTAGACTCTACTCACTCTCTTAATAGCTTGCTCACTTTTAAGCACTATAAAAATAATCAAAAATATCATCCTTAATAAATAATTAGGTTGTTTTAGAATTCAATTTTGATTTTTTATAAATTATAAAATTTTCTGATTTTTATAAAGAGGCTTATCCAACCATTGTAATTTATGTAAACCCAATTAATTAAAACAATTAACTGATTCTCCTTGCTAATTAAATTAATTTAAATAGATCTCTATAAATTAATCAAATTTACATTGAATATACATATAATCACCTAGTAAAGGAAAAGGAACTAGCTCAATATGATTTTTCTTGTTATTTCGATTAATTAATTAATTTGCCTATTAAATCTTATTTAAAAATTCTAATATTTTCTAATTAGATTGAGTCAACTGTGGTGAAGATATAAATTATAAATTTGGAATTTAAAATAATCTTTTTTGATGTATTATCAGCTAAAAACACACAAATTGATTAATATCTTCTTTACTAAACAATTGCAAATTATCTAGTAGGTTTTGATTAATTGTATTCTAATAACTCTTACTCATCATGAAAAATTCTGAAATGCTCAAGACTACTCAAAAAAGATAATTAAGATTCTAATGCTATTTCAATGGAGAATTCTTGACGTTACTTTTATAGTGGGTTAAGCTCTTTGTAAACTATCAATGATTTTGTATCAAACTTTATTTTTGTTTGATTGATTCAATTAATAATTATAATTATCTAGAATATTTATTCACGAAAGTTTAAACTCTAAAACATATTTTTTATTAGAGAATTTGTCAATAATTATTAATAAATATTTGATTTTGTGTTGATCGATTTTGTTTATTTTTATCGAAATTTTGTCCATAAAATTTTCTTCAATAACTCTATTTTGAGTTCAATCGGATTAGTTTCTTTTGCATTCAAATCCAATGTCTTGGTCATTTATTTTAAGTTGAATAAAATAAATCCTGTCCATTAAGGAATTAAATTTTGATACTATCACCAAATATAATTAGTTAGTTATATTGGTCTTATCTTTTCGTTTACATTGTATGGTTAATCTGTATGGATAACCAACGATGGTCAAATTTTAATAGCATTATCCATGCACTAATATTGCAAGTGCTAATTATAAAATATCTGTAAGTGACAATAAATTACACTAGGTATTATAATCAATATTCGTAACAGCTTTGGTATGGTTTATGAATACCTCATGGTATTTTCTCACTTTCATTTAAATAAATTTTTGTTATGAAAACAAATCTAATTTTAATCCCATTTCATCAAGGGAAAAACATGAAATTTATCAAGATCATTTTTAAATAAAATTATATTGAGTTTTAAGTTCATCAACATAACGAGGTTATTAAATTCTAAATAATTTGATTTATTCTAGTTCAATTGATTTACTTTGATTGGTCAGATAAACTAATAATCAATGATCATTTAAAGTCTAAATTGAGAATCAAGAGTATAATCAATAAGTCAAACAGTCTGATCTTGGTTCAAAAAATTGATTTAGACTGAAGTTTTAGTAAATAATTTTCAATTTTCATCATCCATTCTCTCCTGAGAGGAAGGATATATTTGTAATGCTAATTTCTCTGAAAAATGTTAGGGGGTGAGGTTGCACTAACCTACTGTAGCTTTGCCTGATTTAAACCATTTTGATAATAATTTTTGAAAATACTAATTAACAAGTTGTTTTGTGTTTTATTTATATAATGAATACGTATTATTCTAAATATTAAAGTTCAATAAACTGATTTACATGATTTTTATTTTAACAAGATCAATATTATACTAATTTACTATAATTAAATTAATTAAGTAATTATACTATTTTCTGAATAAATTACCACTTGTTAATTTTAATTTGTTTATTTTTGCTTAGATAAAATATTGGGTATTCATAAGACTCATTGAATATATAAATTAATTTCATACACAAAATTAACTTGGTCAAATATTCTAATTTATTCATCTACTAAGGATTGATTTGGTCGTATTCTGTTCAAATTAATCAAGGTGAGTAATATAATTGTTAATCGACTGATTTATTATACTTTCTTAAAATGGTTTTTATAATTTCAGCAGATTTATTGACAGAATATTCATTATTAATGAAACATTTGTATTAGAATTTTGAATCAATTATTTAATTGATTCTGTTCTCTTTCACGTCAATGATTGCCTGTAGCTCATTGATCTCTTCTTCCAATGTTTCACAGTAATAGTGTAGTTTGTCAATTCTCAGTCTAAGTTTCCGGTTATCTTCAATTAGTTTTTTATTAATTGCTTTTGCCTTGATCCAAAAATCTTTTACTTGTAGGAGATATCTCTGAATTTCTTCCGGATAGCGTTCAATAGCTTTATTCTCTCCTTCTTTCTTATCCATTATTCTGTTGCGTTTCTAACAAATTTTTTAGAATAGCCAATATTTTTTCTTGTTTTTCGACTTGAGCTTTTAATTGTTTGTTGGTTTCAATTAACAACTCTTGTTTTTCTTTTTCGGCAAGTTTTAATAATCTTTTTTGTTCACGGAATCTTTTAATTGTCTTTTGAATTTTATTGTATTTATCTTCCTTTAGTGGTGTTTGATTACTTGACATCTAAAGTAAAGTTATCGATTTCAATCTGAATCTTTGATTAACTTCTACGATATAATCCAATTATAAAATCAAATGGACACAGAGAATGTAATTAAAATTTGGTTTTTATATCTTTTATATATTTAAACATTAATTATATAACCAGGATATCGAGGATCTGTTAACCTCGACTGTGGAACAGGTCAGTCATGATCAAGTGGCCCCCAGTATACCCCTGCCCATCTCCATGGAACCTCCAGAAGAAGAATTGATAATTTCTGGGGAGATTTTGGATGACCGAATTATCGAGGAAAACCCTACTGAACCTGATGAAAATATACCACAACCCGTGTTAAATCCTGATCCCGAAAATTTAAGTGCAGAAAACCCTCCTAATCCCCAAAATCTAGTAATTGACGAAGGTCCTGAAAGTAGTCAGAATAATGAAACGCCAAATATTACTTCCTCTCAGTCTACAATCGAAGATACACAACCTAGTCATTCTCAGACAGTCGTACAGGATATTAATGCCCCTGACCAACAAACAATGGATGAAACGAATGAAATTGCTCTTCAAGTTTCTAAAGCTTATGAGGGTCAAACAGTTGAAGGGCGTCAAATTTGTATTAAAATAAATAAGACTTGGATCCCTGTTATTCCTAAATTAAATGAAAATACTCCAATTACTTTCACGATAGTTGGAGGAAAGCGTAAATACCCCGAGAATGCTATTGTTTCGGGACAAGTAAAGAAAAAGAACACAAAAACTAAACGAACATATAAACAGGATGAATATCAAGTCTTGGCGATTATTGAACGATTAGAATATGTGCGTCGTGCACCACACATAAGATTTGATACTATAGTTAAGAAAGGGAAAAAAGGAAAGTCCTCTAAGACTGAACTAAAGAAAATCATTGAAGATTTTGATGTTTATGACGATAAAAATCCAAAACTAATCTACGTCCGCAACGGAAAACGTGATCCAGGTGTTTATTATACGATTGTTTTTGACGATGTGAAGAGACCAACCACTTATGCTGAAACCGTGGAGAGGGAGAGTCATTATTCTGTTTTTGAAGAGCATCTAGAATGTGCTGATCTCCGACGAATTTTCGTAGACGAAAAGAGTCCAGAATGGAATTTTAAACGTTCTCTGGAGTTTTGGGCACACTTAGAGACTCTCACCAAGGAGGGCACGGCTTTTGGAAGACTAGCATTGGCTTTTTCCAATCAAGAGGATGTTACTTTTACTCTTGTGAGAAATAACCCTCAATTATGGCGAATGGAAAAGTATCATCAAATGGTAATTAAGGTGCAAAACGATATGATTTCCGATGGTTTATTCAATGATTTTGGACTACCCGTCGAAGGGTAAGTTTCCCGTTTCATTATTATTTTCCATTTGATTTTGAACTAGTTACTTTTCAGTAAAAACTTCAATCAGGCGTTCTTCTCACGTTTTTGGGAACTTTGGAACTCCTCTTCTATGACGAGTGATGTCGTTCTATATGAGAGAGTTTCTGGTTATACAGAGAAGGTCAAAACCACATCTACGAAACTTAAAATGGGACTTTTAAAACAAACAGGAACAATGATGATAGTCATGCGTTTCCAAATAGAATTGAATTCACTTTATCATATGGCTTTATTGGTGATTCGGAAACCATCAGGATATCGAACGTCAACCGAGGCTCTACTTTACGATCCAATGGGTTTTGATGACCCTGAATATATTCCGAAGGGCTTTTATACCCTCAAAAAATTATTCCGACTGAAAAGGTTATCAATTTCCTTTGGCAATATGACTTCGGGTAAGTTTTTTTTTTTAATATACTTTTTAATTATCTAACTCATAAAATTTTTTTAATAGGTTATGATTGTTTGTACCGGTGTTGCTTAATGGCCTCTCTTATCTCTGGAGGACTTGAATATGGAAAGACTTTGCCAATTAATAAGATTATAGAATAATCAATAATTGAATGAATTTTGTTAACTAACTTTCATCAAATTAATCTATTTTCTACCTAGTTAATAAAATTTGGCCAAGATCTGACACATTTAAAACAATAATCATAAAAAATTCATTTGAATTAAATTTTAATTTACCCCTGTAAATAAGAGAAAATAAGAGAAAAAAAAATTATTAAGAAAATCTTTTTGTTATCAAAAGCTTTCGAGGGGAGGGGTAGGCATATCATTCTTCTCAAAATTTGTATATCATTTGATTCACTATTGAATTTGAGGTCACTTTCCTCTGGTTTGAGGACCGACACAAAACTCTACTTCTATTCAAATTTAATTATTTGAAATCTATTGAAAAGTTTTCAATTGCAAACATTTTGCATAATAATTGTTTGAATAAATCAACAGACAATTCACAGGTTATTAATATCAAAATAATTGTCGAAATTCTCATATTTTGACAACAAATTAAATGTAAAATCGATAGAAAATAAACAAAATTTGAGTCAAAGTATTAGTTGAATCCTAAAAATTTTTGCGAATTTTAGCATAACTTCAAATAAAATATAAAAATCTCTTCTTTTAAATTCAAATAATTTAACCAAATATTCAATAAATTATTATTCTTCAAATAATTAATCGATAGTTAGATTGATTCAGTATTTTAAATTTCAATGAAAACATCAATAATCATGGATCAAATGTTGATATCAATGACAGAATTAATGAATGATAGAATAAAGGCTGTTCACTTTATACAAAAATGTAAGTACTGTGCATTTAGCACTCCTCACAAATTAAATGCTAATTAAATATTTTTTCCTTATTATTTAAAAGAAATAACCATCGAACTTCATTACTTATTATACGAATTTTCTGAGTGAAAATAAAGAAGGATCAAATGTGGAGTCCGAGTAGAAGAAAGCCTTTTTCCGTAAAACAAAGCTACGGATTAAAAGTTCACCACAAGAGGCAATGCTGACGATAAATTGTCTCAATTATATGTCAAACATTACTCTAGATTTAGTGAAGCGTTTGAATTGAGAAATAATATGTCGATTGAAAGCCAAAGGGATATTCTTAACGGACAAAGAACTGTTAATCCTATCCATGTTTTGTTGATTTCTTCAAAAAATAACTCAAACTTTTCAAAACCTTGAATAAATGAATTGAAACGAAAAACCATGTTTTTAAAGTTTATTGTAAAACTTTCATTAAACATCAAAACGAAAACTAAATAAAAATTCTATTATGTAATTCAAAAGAATTAAGCTACTCCAATCAATTAAGAAGATTGAACGGACTCAAATCAGACATAATTTATGCTGATTATACATACACCTATATTATTTAGAAATGATCTCAAAAGTGTCAAGGTTGGTTTAATGAACAATTCAGTTGGGAATCATTTTTATATTTTACTGAGATATCATAAACTAGAATAATTAAACTGTTCATGGTTTAATTTTTAAGCAGTAATGAATTGAATGTAATCTAGCACAAATAAATCACTTTTTTCTTCTTAAATTTGAACTATATAGCCAAACCTATTCGAAACATTACCAGTCTTGGAACAACACTTATTTACAAAAGTGTAGTGTCTCCCTTTATGTTAACTATATCTTTTGTATTGAATATTTTCTAAACGAAAAATAAGGCATTTTTCTTTTTGAGTTAAATGGTAGTAAACCCAACTGGGGTTATATATTTGAAGCTTTGATTTATCAGGTGACAAGCCGAGATTTTTTATTTGATTTGAAAGATTTTATAGTATCCTGAATTTCCTATCCTCGGTAAAATTTTATCTGACTGTAGTCCAATTATAACATTTGAATATATGATTTTTATAATTAAAGAAAAATAATAATTAACAAATTTAATTCGTCTAAAAACACATTTAGGTTAAAAATTATTTTCAACACTAAAATGTTTTCATGGTTTGAATATCATTCTAGTTTAGAGTAGAGACTTGTTCACTTTACTCATTTCAAGAATTTTGTTTTTAATTATTAAATTTAATACCGGTTTTGAGTGTTATCAAGTTAAAGGGTAAGTCAAATCTTATTAACGCTTAGTTGATATTATACAAAATTAACTTGTAATATTTTCTAATCTAAAATCCTCGGTTTGATAATTCTATAGCTCACAATCTATTAAATAATACTTATATTTAATAGAATTGATTGCATTAATGTTAATCTATTAAATAATTCGATACAAAAGCAGACAATTTTTAATTAATCTAAACAAACAGGAAATAAGCATTTCCATATAATGACAATTTTTCTTCATTATTTTGAAATAGAGGATTTGTTTTGAATAATCAGAAATTGATTTATTGTTTTAGAAAAATTTTCAAAAGTGACGGGGTAAACATGCCCTTTCCATACATGCCTTGCTAAATTGTCATTAAAAATATCCTCCAATCCTGACTCAAAGCCACTCATTCCTTAATCATTGGCTAAACACTAATTTTAATTAAAAATTTATCGATTAATTAAATCCTAAAACATTTTGAACTCAATTCGTTTAAAGGATAACAAATTACTCAATTAGCAATTCGATCAATAAATAAATGACTTTATTCTAGATTCTATCCAAACTAACCGTTGTTTTGAATTCAAACTTAAACATTAGACCAGGAATGACCAGGGAGGGTTAACTAGTCTAGATTAAATGGATAACTCATTTAGCGGGACAAAGTATACAATTCAAAATCTAAGTTAGCTTATCTAACTCTTCAATGTAGTAATCATGGGTTTGAGGCCAAACCTTATTCAATTGAATTAATAGTAATTTTCAATAACTCTTAGATGTGTCGTCGTCTTGAATGGCCCAGATTTTTCAAGTTTTTTAAATGGGATCAACCAAATCTAGAGCTTTCAGTTACGGACTCAAGGATAAGATCATTCAATGATTTATCTCAAATCATTGATTATCGTGAATACTTTGATTTATTCATTTTCAACCTGGGTAATAATCGTATCGGTTATACACTAGTATTGTCTCCTTTCTGTGGCAGTATGCTTGACAGGAAGTCAATACATGTATGGATAACCCTCTTCGAGTATATCGTACGACTTGATTTTGTCCCGAATGAAGAGCGAGTTTGTCGTTTAATGCGTGGTCTTCAAGGACTTGCATTTAGTGGTCTACGACGTCGAATCTGTCGTCAAATGGCTGGTTATGAAACTGCAATATCCTCTGACCACTATTTTGACGCTAAATATTTTCTGATTCAGAATTTCAATTAAAACATTCATTGGAATTTTCAATAAACAATTTTATTCAAGTAATTCTTTCCAGTTAACTTATTAATTACTTTCTCACAATATTCGTAATGTAATTTATAAGCTAAACGAGTTTTAGCTTTTCTATTCGATGACCCGTAAGCTGTTATTTCGATATCCAATTCATTGATGATTAGTTGAATTTTCTTGATTCTTCCCTCTCTACTGTATTTCAAGTGTGGAGTGATATCATAGGTATCCGTGAGTCTTTTCAATATACCGAATGGTCTATTCTGGAAAGTATTATTCTGGTTGAGTTTTCCTGAAGTGGTATATTTGTACTCCAACCCATTCGGGGTTAATTTAATAGGGACAAGTTCTCCCTTGAACTTTATGTACCATTCAGAACACATTCTACAAAAGATTTAATGTTTTGAAAAAATATTTTTATTCAAACTTTTAAAGAAAGTAATGTTTGCAAACATAAGTGGTATTAATAGAAAAAGGTCTATTAATGAAACCATTGAACATCGGAACACAATCAAAGCAAACATCAGTTGCTTTGGGCAATTTTCTAGTCTGAAGACAGTAGTCGTCGGTGGCATAGACCAACACACCGCCAACGACACGAGCCAATTCTGCCGGAGCTCTTACGTCAATGACATAAGATCTCATCCAAACTCTTGTATTGAAAATTGCCATTTTTCCATCCAACATATAAATAAGGAGATATTCTCCATTAGCGATCATCCCCTTTACTTCAGAGCCCGGGAGATGATACTCATCCCATTCGGGGCACTCATTTATAATATCATCCCATTTCATTACTCGAAGTCGTGCACAACTTCTCCTATCGACACCATCCCCTTTAGCTGTAATGAACAGATTATCGAAACTCGAAGCTAACATTAGTTCTCCAGTGAGATTTAATTCGATTTCTAAGATCCGGTCGATACTTAATCGGTCATTGCTCTTTCTCCATGCTCTGAATATACAGACTTGATTGCAACACCCGATTACGATGAGGATACCAAGATTAATGTATTTATCTTGATTTCCTACGATGGTTACCGTTTCTATCCTTGAAGCGAGCCCAAAAGAGTATTTAATAATCGGAGTTCCTCTATCTCGAGTTAGCTCGTTCAAAAACCCATCGCCGTCTATTAGGAATTCACCGATTTCAGTATTATAATACTCGAGGAATAAACCCATCGCGATTGTTGTCTGTGAATTTGTTTCGAAGTCGTATTCAGTAGCAAAGCGTTCGGTCAAAATTATTATTTTTCGATTTCCTATTGCCGTGTAGATCCTTCGAACCGGAGCGCCGATGATTAAATCATTTCCATATCTGGTGAGACTATGGGGTCTGAATAGTCGGATAATTCCTTCATGCATCCCAACGTATATGAAATTAGAGTCGAATCCAAGAGCGGTAGGCCAGACCTGTCTACCAAAGAGTCCTCGAATGTCACATATCCTACTATACAAAGGAGGATAGTCCTCAGGAATCTTTATTCCTCTCGGAATAAAATTAATTCGCCAATTATTATCAGTACTGTAAACAGGAATCGGCCAATTTTTTTCATGTGAATGTGCTTCAATCAAATCCGATTCAATTTCGTCCAATTTTGTCTTGAAATCGTCAAAGCCTGGCAAACCATCGTGTGCTTCTATTACAGAAGTCGTTGGAAGTTCAACGTCGTCCATCTGGCTGAACAATTAAGTTAATTCTGTCCTCAATCCTGCCAATTATTTGAGGAACAATTATTTACACTCGCGGTGGACAAAGTCCCCGCTAAACGCGTATAGGTTTTAAAATTACATAGGTAAGGTATAACTAGCAAAGCATTACTATCAGAGGTATGAATTTAACGCATCCCATACCCGATGCCGACCACAATGTCAGGTAGAGACCCAGGGAGGTCCCTCTTTTCAGCTATCGACTCGGACAATCACACAACCCTTAACCCACCCAGG
>JAQGCQ010000160.1:0-20259 GCA_034699945.1 Chamobates pusillus
TATCAAAATAAATCTATATATTGTGAGACATGCTGACTGTAAATATACTTGATAATTTTTTGAATTGATATTCATTATATATATTATTATCTATTGTACAGAATAAAAATTTGAATAACATGTGGTAAGAATATCATTTAAATGAAGAAAAAAAAACATTGCAAGAAGAAAATTTCAAGTACTTTATGATCAAGTAAGTTATATTAAGTGAATTATTCGATAAATTAATCAATATATTTTCAAAGTTTAAATTAAAAGAGAATTTTATGAACAAAATATTTGATTCACCTAGAAAATCAACAAGTTACACCTATTAGCAATTAAATTAATGACATTCATTGACCAAATATTTCGCTTATGATTTCAATCGTATTCAGTCATTATTTTGATTGTTAAAACAAAAATATATGTATATAAGGGTTTCAAGGGTAGGCATTTTTTCAGGAGCAGAGCAGAACAGGAGCGGACTTATCATTAAATTCTGTTCAAGGGCAGAACATGATTCCTAAAGTATCAAGGCAGCAGTCAAGAGCAGAACAAGATTGATTTTTGTTGAAACGCCTAAGCCTAATTGGAATAAAATATCAGTAAAATTTCTAATTCTGTTTTTCAGAACTATTCTATTGCTTTCTATTATTGATTAAAATTGAATATTTTCTCAAGTCCTTGGTGATCTCAATTTTGGTATTATTCTAACGAAGAGTCTTTGTGATTGATTCCGGATAAAATTTAACTGTAAATTTGCCTGATTTACAAAGAAGGTTCTATTAATTAATCGATTCATGATTTTATATAATTTATCAAGTATGTTTAAAAATGAGAACCCTAACCACATACCTACCAGTCCACCAAAATCACAAACTAATGATAAAAATGTGTTTTGTGGTGAATATTTGATAAATACATCAGGCATTGAATTGTGCTGGATATTAATACTTATGAGATTCAGATTCTGATCAGAACTATTTTCGCGTAGTTTATTATGTTGCAATAAATAATAACGGTAAATACAATCAGGTTTACAATTGTTCTTGCATAAATGAATGGCTTCAACATATGCTTTTTCTTGAACTTCAATATAGTTATTTGCTGGGTATTTATATCTATAATCTTCCTGTTCTAATAATTCTTTTCTCAGTGGATATAAGCCTGGTATAATGCCTTCCTCATTCAATTCATGACTTATTTTTTCTTGAATGCAGGACGAGATACAATCGGATCTCATATTGAAATTCGCGAACTTATAGTCCAAATCATATTCATAACAATTTGTGTCATAACGACTGTCCAACAATTCAGTGTATATCTGATTATAAAACATCCAGATTTCCTGACCATGATCTATTAAAATAACATCATCACCTCTCAAATTTGGCATTTCATTTGGCCCATGAATCGCATATAAATACAAAGATCCAAGATCATTATCCTGAGAAGATTTCAATTCAATGTAAATATATTTCAATTCAATTTCATTCATCCTGTTCAAATTATTCAAGTGGCTAAAGATTGTAAAACACTTGAACAAGTTTCTATCAAAAGCAACCAATAAACTTTCTATAATTCTTGTTCCATCATAATTGACATTAATAGTTTTCCCATTTTTGATGCCCTCGGTTATAATTCTTATCTTGTTCCTTTTCAGAATGTAATGGATTATTTTTCATTAATATTTTCCTTTAAATTTACTTACTCATCGAAACCAGTACTATAATTCACCAAGAGTTCGTTCAAAGGCTCAGATATTCTCGATAAATAATTTCCCATATGCAAAGAAATATTTTTATATCTTTCCCAAGCAGCATAATCAAATTGATTTTTATTAACATTCTTTATTTCATGAACATAATCTGAATACAAATTTCTGAATTCTGGACTATATTTAGCAACACTTTTAAATGAGTAAAACTGTGTCAAACATATGGTAACAGCGGGAAAGCTGTCCATTCTCATTTTTCCCACCTTTATTGAAGCAACTGTAATTCCATTGAAATATTCTTCAACTAATAAAGATGTTTGATATAAAAATCCAAACAAACATATCAGTGCTAAAACAAACTGCACTGAAAATTTCCTAAATATTCTAGAAAACTTTCTGAAAATATTCATCATGTGATTGTTTAATCTGATTCGAGCAAAACGTCTTTGTGGATGAAATAAGTATATTCTCTATTTGATTTAGCTGGTAGAAATTATTATATTGCTTCTATAATTTTTCAAGAATGAAGTAATTCCAGAGATGTTATCTTTGATGGTTTTCAATACTTATCCTAAATAATCTATTCTTCGAAGAAATTTATCTGGAATAATATAATATTGTAATAGAAGATTGAATTATAATATTGATTTTAAATATTTATTTGTTTCGCCCATTATAAAAAAGGATTCATCCTGATTATAATTAGTTTTTAGCAATATCCTCATGTGATGTTGTCAGATTTGGGTGTTTTACGATTACACCCAAAATAAACGAATAATTAGTGTAATGAATTGAAAAACATGAAAAACAATCTAAATGTTTTTATTCAAAATGAATCAAATAAAAATTCAAAAATAATTCAATAATAATTCAACTTGCCATAAAAATAACCTAAAAGCAAATGATAGTTTAATAAAATCAAAAAATCAACAAAAAAACAATGAAGTGATAGTTTCGAAAAAATTCTCTAAAACATTTTTTATTAATGTTAACTAGATAACTCGTCTCTCTCTGTCGCTCTCTCGCTCTCTCGCTCGCTCTCTCACTCTCTCTCTCTCTCTCTCGCTCTCTCTCTCGCTCTCTCGCTCGCTCTCTCGCTCGCTCTACCGCTCGATCTTTCGCACGCTCTCTCGCTCGCTCTATCGCTCGCTCTCTCGCCAGCTCTCTGTCACCCTCACCTCCTTCACACCTTCACCCTCACCCACACTTCTTCCCACACCCACACCTCCACACCCACACCTCTATCCACACACACACCTTTACCCTCAACCTGAGATTTGAGGCTTCATACATACAGAAAAAATCACAAAATTGTATTTAATACGTTGAATGATAAATCAAATTCTTGATGATATTAGTTTTCTTGGTTGTTTGACAAAAAATACATTTTGTTGATTATGTAATTGAATACTATTGTTATTAACAATTTTGATTTTCATAATTAATAGTTTCGAATTTTTCGACTTAAAAATTTTCGATGTCGAAAATCCAATTTTTCGACATAAGGCAATTTATATATCAATTCGATGTAGAATTCAATGCTGATTACGAAAATGAAATTTATTTTCAAATTGAATCAGAGGTTTTTGAAAAAATCGAGTTTTAAACTTTCAACATGGTCAATTAGACAATAAGCAATTTTCTAAAATTCTTAAAATAAGCTCACTAGGTTTCTCTTAGTGTCTAGTTACTACATACTAAGTTTTAAAAAAATCGAATGATGAAGTAATCAAAAATTGCAAAAAATTCAAATTTAATCGCTCTGAAGACTTGGACCGCGACGGCACCAAAAAGGTGGGGGGAGCCACTAGGGCTCTGGGAGGAGCTCGCAGGGCCTGAGAAGTATTTCAAGGGTCCTGGGGGCGGGAAACAACACCCCCAAATTGAAAATTAGAAGAGGGGCTACGCCAATTTTTTTTAGAGGGGGGGTCAAAAAATTTTACGCAACCTAGTCGATATTGGTATCAAAAGATTAGGTTTAAAGTACTGATCATTTTATTCCATTACATCAAAGCTCTTACTTTAATAATTAAGTCACAGTGGGTCGTCAAACTTCTAAATTTCAATTTGGGGTTTCTCTTTGAATTTTCATTTTAAACCATATTTTTTCTGATTTTATCGAATAGATGGCACAAATAAATGCGAGACAAATAGTGATCGATGCCTGTCAGGGCCTAACTTATTTTAATTTCGGGATTTCTGTGGGAATCGGTGAAGATTGTGTTCGTTGGCTTCAAAACATCGATGTTTTGCCTCGTCCCGACCCTGCCTTATATGTATGCAACCTCACTGTACATGAGGATCATGAGATGGGTTTGATTGCACGACCATCCATGAAATTGGGGCAAATGCTTTATTGTAAGACCTGCCGAAGTGTGAACAATAATATTCTTCTGGGAAGAATATCATTGTCGTCAAATTCATGGGTTGAAGACTCTAACCTCCCTGTCCATCAACTCATCCATTTAATACTTCTATTCATTGGCCGAACACCCGTTACATCAGCCTGCGAGCAGGCAGAGGTTTCACTAAAAGCAGCCATTCATTGGTATTCTTTTTGTCGCAAAATCTGTTCTCGTAATGCAAATCAGACAAGAATTGGCGGTGCTGGTCACGTTGTTGAGGTTTAAATTAATTATATTAAAATAACTATAATAAAACATTTAAAATCTCAAAGATCGATGAACATCATTTGGTGACTCGTAAATATAGACGAGGAAGGTATTTGGCCAATGAACAGGAATGGATTTGGGGGGCAATTGATCGGAACACAAATCAAGTTGTGCTTCAACGGTTCAAGGGCACAGCGAGGACTGACGAGAATTTGTTAGCACTTATTGCGGCAAATATTGAACCTCATTCGATTATTTGGACTGATGGTCGGTATTGAACACCGAATATAGCGGATGGAATTATCCAATTGGATATGTATGCTCACGGATGGGTTAACCACCGAAGACAGTTTGTGAGCCATGAGCACTATCCCGGAATTGGTAAAATGAAATATAATAATTTTTAATCTATTAAAATTTTCAATTTAGGCCATCAGGTGGTTACAACAAACCACATTGAAAATGTGTGGCTCAAATTAGATGATTGGATATGTGATCATCAAAACGATGAACACATCGATCAATATATCGCCCAATTTGTTTATTTCCGGAATATCTCGCATCGTAATGCAAATATACCATCTTTTGGTAAATAATAAAAATTAATTTAATAAATGATCGAACTTGTTATATTTTATTAGGTGAGAAATTAGGAAATTTCCTTTTCGATTTGAAACGTGCTTATCCGGGTCCAGCACGCCTTCCAGTGAATTTTCAATTGGCAAATCCGGTGATTGACAATCACTTCGACAGTGATACCGAGATAGAAGACAGCGATACCGAAATAGAAGAAAATTAATCAAATTAGTCAATTATTAATGTGATAAATAAGATATGAAATTAATTTTGTGATAAAGTAAATAAATCTGTGATTATTAATAGAAAAATCGAAAAATAATTGTATAACCGCTAATCAAGGCCTTGCGGATAAAATTGGCCAGTGTTTGAATAAAAAATTTTCATTTTAAATCTAAATACTTGTCTAATTATTAATATTAATATCAGTAATGGGTTTTTGTTGAATAATTTGAAAACTATCAATTCAATTCTGAAATCGTTTACATATTTGGATTCAGCGTTAAAATGCGCATCAAATTAATATATATAATCTTAAATGTCTTCTTTCCGCCATTTTGAATTCGATATCAAATCGGTTCATGTCGAATATTTTTAAAACCAATTGTTTAATTTGCAAATAAATTTCATTTTCGTAATCAGCATTGAATTCTACATCGAATTGATATATAAATTGCCTTATGTCGAAAAATTCGATTTTCGACATCGAAAATTTTTAAGTCGAAAAATTCGAAAAAAATATTTTTATGCACAGAAAAAATTATTCCTTGATGAATGTGAGGTGATTTTCATGTTTAACATGGTTTTTAATTTTAGAACACAAATGGGTTAGGTCAGCCGAGGAATGAGAGCCCTAACCACATACCTAAGAATAGTCTCGTTGACATAAAATCATTTGATATAAAATTATTTGATATAATTAAATTCATATAAATTCATTTGATAAAATAAACATTTGATGTTTAAATATAAATTAATTCATTTAAATTTTAATTACCTGTTAATGAATTTATATTTTTCAATATTTTCCAGTTAGTTTAGGTTATTTTGGGTGAGGTGAGGTTTGGTTAGGTTATAGTTTTAGTTAAAATTGGTTAGGTTAGGTTAGGTTATGTTATCTATATTTGATATCAAAAATTTGGCGGTAGATTGGAATTTATATTTCGATCTTGATGAAATTTTATTTCTGTGTACAGTTCAATATACTCAACAGGATTATCAAAGAATTTTTTGAAAAACATTGAAAAATAAAATATTTTTGGTTAATTATTATCATTTATTATCGAGCTTATAACTTCAATGTTGTTTGAGATAATTGAAAAATATTTTCTCAATAATATTGATAAAAATCGATTTTAAATTGCTAAATGGAAGATAATTGTTTTGATCGAATATTTCAATGAGAAATTTTGTTAATCAATAATTACAGGTTATTGTTCTCGGGTTACCAAAACCTTTTTTTAGTGAATTGAAAAGCTATTAAAAATATCTGTCAATTGATGTTTTAAAAGTTTAGGTAACCCGAGATCAATAATGTGTAATACTTGATCAACAAATTTTCTCATTGAAATATTCAATTAAAACCATTATCTTTCATTAAGCAATTTAATATCGATTTTTATTAAAAACATTGTTAATGCTGAATGTTGCTACATGATAAGTAATTATTATATAATTGTTTTGTTTTCGTGGAAAATTTTATATAATTAATAAAGTGAATGTACAAATATAATTTTAAAAGTTATCAAAATGAATATCAGTCCTATTTCACCTTCTTCTATTAATCATGTCAAAGTGGGTTTTTTCCACATGAAAATCGAAATATATCACGATTAACAAAAAATCGCTCATTAAAGATCATATTTTGAACATTTTGAAATATAGGTTAATTTATACGCAGTATATACTACTCTAGTATTCAAAATGTCATTGAAAAATTTGATTAAAAATTCATCAACATATGCATTTTCATTAATCTGTTTAATAGGACTATTTTATCAAACATATTTATTATTGCTCGAGTATATGAGTGGTCAAACAATTGTATCAATATGGGTTGGAAGACAACAGCTAGCACATTTGCCAGCCATCACTATTTGCTGTAACTTTTATTTTTCATTGGAGAAAGCAGTCAAAAATAACCAAGAATACAATAGTTATTACTTGAACTATACTAAATTGATGAAGTCGTTTAATGCTGGAACTCACAACCAAAATGTTCCTGATTATGTAACCAAGGAGGCAATGAAAGCTATTTATTCGGAAATTAGTGACAATGTTCTAAAATCATCAATTCCATCTAATGAATTTTTTGAAAACTTTACAATTGGACCAAGGTACGAATAGAATATATCAACAATTAGTATTAATATGATTTAATTGTTTTAAAGCATTGCAATGAATATCAAAGGATATAATAAAGATATTGACCTTGGCAATTATCAACACAAAAGTTTCGATAGTTTATTCAAATCAGGATTAGGAATGGCAAAATGTTTCACCATGTTCTCTCATTTAATCAAGAGATATAGAATATTTAAAATTGATTTAAAATACTCAACCATTCAATTCATAGCAAAATACAATTGGTTCCCACTTTTTGAACTTAAAAAGGTGCATGTTGCCATACATAGTCCTAATACTCTCCCAGATATGATAAATGAAGCGATATTATCCCCAGTGAATAATCAAGTAGAGTTGAAATACAATGAGATAACAACTGAATTGCTTGGAGAGGGTTATGACACCGATTGTTATGAATATGATTTGGACTATAAGTTCTCGAATTTCAATATGAGATCCGATTGTATCACATCATGTCTTCATAACTTTATGCTTAAACAATGCAAATATGAATCTTTGCCTCCATTGAGTTTATTGTTCAAGGGAGATTTTTTAATAAATAATCCACAATATAGCAAATTGAATGTAAATATCAAAGATAAAAACTGCCAACAACAATCTATTGAAGAAGCTTTGTTCAATTGTAAAAGCTCATGCAGACTTGATTGTAAATTCAAATATTATCCTCGTGATGTTACTTTTTTGGATGGAGAGCGAGATGATAAATGGACTAAAAAGAATTATTTTAATTTACTCATCTCGCACAATTCAATGCCTGATATAATTATAAAATATTTACCGCAAACAACACTTTTGTCATTAGTTTGTAATTTTGGTGGACTATTAGGTATGTGGTTAGGGCTCTCTTTTTTGAATATTTTGGATAAATTGATAGAAATTTTCAAAAAATTATTTGATAAGTCACCCAAAATTTCCAACACTAATCATTTTCATTTTAACTTTCTTAGTAATAATTTCATTGTTAAAAGACCAAGAAAACCCAGAATTTCAAATACATAGTACTATTTGTGAACATTAATTTTTAATTTTAATAAGTAAATCAGGGATAATTTCAAGGGGAGGGTCAGCTAAAAAACCCCCCACTGACTTCGAAAATTTGCCAAAACCCCCCAGAGTTTTGTTAATTTTAAAAATGAGCGGAAAGGGTATCAAATGGCCGATAAACGTGGAAAAACTAATGACCAAAGAAATCTTTAATCACTTCTTAGAATTTTGTCAGAATGTTTTTAATTAATTTTCTATTTTAACTCATATTCATGTTCTATTTAAATTCATTTAATTCTATATCAATGACGTTTACGTCTAACGTATACGTTCAACGTTAACTTTAATATTGATTTTATATTATTTTAAGCCTTTAATATGTAAAACGGTTTAAAGGCTAAACAATAAACTTTAAAAAAAACTGTAAAAATAATAAAACAAAAAATTATGTAAAAAGCCTGTTATTAATTGGTTTCATTGAATATCGTTACATGATTTTGTCAAATTTGGGTTTTTTAGAATTACACTCGATTGTAACAAGTGAAATGAATAAAAAATCGATATTTTCAATGATCATTGTTTTTAAATTTATTGTCATTCTTGCACTCAATCTTTCATCCATTTCAATCCATTTGAGGACTCATTAGAGCTTTAAATGAAGCTAGATAATTAGATATTTTGAATCGAAATAATAACTTTCAAAGAAATGACTGAGTTTTCAAGAAAATAGTTTTAAAGGAAAAAATTACATTCAAATATTTAATTTTTCTTCAAATAAATTTGTTCTTGTAAATATAATTGGTAGCAAATTACTATTAAGCTAAACTTTAAATAAATCACGTATTTGATTTATGATTTGTATTTAAACATAAAAAATAATCAAGCTGGTAGAGGAGAAAATTTAAATATGCAAATAACAATAATTAATTATTTCTTATTCCTATAAATAGTTCGTTTGTTAAAATAGTTGTAATATTGTTAAATTTTGGATTAATAAATGATACATTTTAAAGCTATTACTTTGAAAATGATTTCAATCAAAACATAATTTTATATATTTTAAGAATTTTATTGTAATTCTATTTCTCTTATTCTTTGAAATCTTCTAGGTCTTATTACAAATATATTGTTTGAATTGTGATGACTATTGTAAGTGTTGTTATTATTATAATTAATCGTTATTGGAATCCTTAATTTAATTTTAATCATTTCAATTAATTTGTTGAATATGCTCACAAATGAGAGCCCTAACCACATACCTAACAAACCACCAAAATTACAAACTAATGACAGAAATGTTGTTTGCGGTAAATATTTGATATGAATATCAGGCAAAGAATTGTGGAAAAAGTCTATTCGGAATGTATTGTTTTTATTCCATTCATCTTCTGTGTCAAAAGGGGCAACTTCAACAGGATAATATTGGTATGTGCAATCTTTTCTGCAATTTTTTTTACAGTAAAAATTTGCCCTAGTAATTAATTTATTATAACAACCAGAAATGTTCAATAAAAGTTTTGATTGATAATTTTCATTCCGGAGCAATTCTCGTCTAACAATATGAATCGAAGGAATAGTTAAGCCCCCAGAGCAATATCTTTCAATAATGTCGTTTATACAATTTGTGATACAATCGGATCTCATATTGAAATTCGCGAACTTATAGTCCAAATCATATTCATAACAATTGGTGTCATAACCCTTTCCAAGCAATTCAGTAGTTATTATATTGTATTTGACATCCGTATGTTGTCTAACTTTAGGTTGAATATAGTTGAATCCCATATACGGCAATGTATTGGGACTATGAATTACCAAACTACAACTTAAAATATTTGAAAGAGGAAACCAATTGTATGATCCTTTGAAATTCAATTGGAGTAGATTGAAACCAATTTTAAAATTTCTATATTTTTCTGCAAGATGACTGTTGAATGTGAAACATTTATGCACATTTCGATAGTATGGTTCGATGAATAAACTTTCAACTATTATATGATGTTTGAGAATTTTTCTATTTTCATCCCTCAAATATCCATGAACATACAATTCCAATCTAAATTTTGAAACAAAATTTAATTTTTCCGATATTTGTATTTTAATTACCCTTTTGATGATATGGTATAATTCAGGAGATAATCCAAAGGTGATATATTAGAATTCCAAATTTGATTTTTAATTTTAGAGTAGTGTTTCCACATACACTCGAGCAGAAAACTAATTGTGCACTTTCTAAAATGGCTGTAACTTTTTAACAAGATGACCGATCTAAATTCTGTTTTCACTTTTACAACCAAGACATATTCTAGTTTATTGTGAATGAAAATTTTTTTATACTATCTAACGTCTGGGAATTAAAATTGAGAATAGAAACTAATTTTCAACGATTTTATTGAAATTTCTTGATATTTCTTTTAATATTAATTCTGAATTTTCAATATCACACCTTGAGTTATTCGAATTTGGTAAAAAAAATAGTTTTTTACGTAATTTATTTTCAGAGAAAAATTAAATTTTTTGCTCAAATCATCAATGTGATATATCAATTCGGTAGAGCTTTTAACTGAAATTTCAAATATCTGATTTGATTTATATTTCATTCAATAATTTTTCAAATATCATTAGTTTTCAAAGTCATTCAACTCAAAATATCTGAACTAAAATTCGAAGAATATATGAAAACTTGAAAATATTTCATTGATCATAAATATTATCTCAATTTTGGATTCTGTGTTGAAAGCTCTACCGAATCGATATATCACATTGATGATTTGAGTAAAAAATTTGATTTTTCTCTGAAAATAAATTACGTCAAAAATTATTTTTTTTACCAAATTCGAATAACTCAAGGTGTGATATTGAGAATTCAAAATTAATATTGGAAGAAATATCAAGAAATCTCAATAAAATCGTTGAAAATTAATTTCTATTCTCAATTTTAATACCCAGACGTTAGATAGTATAAAAAAAATTTCATTCACAATAAACTAGAATATGTCTTAGTTGTAATAGTGAAAACAGAATTTATATCAGTCATCTTGTTAAAAAGTTACAGCCATTTTAGAAAGTGCACAATTAGTTTTCTGCTCGAGTGTATATTTATTTGTGTCTTCATTAGGAACAGTTTGATATTCTGTATTTGCGTTGAAATTTTTAAATAAATTAGCATATTCAACATAAGTTTTGTTGAATTCTTCGTTGATTTTGGCTGTTTTTTCAAAGTCTAAAGAAAAATGAATACAAAATGTAATCCCAGGCAAATGATTTAGCTGTTCAATTCCAACTTTAACTAAAACAATTGTATTACCGTTCATATAATCACTGAATAATAGACTTGATTGATACAAAAAACCAGTAAAACAAATTATTGGAAATAAATATGTTGTAAAATTATTAAGGATATAAGAATAAATTTTCTTTCTCCTATTCATTTCCATTTTTTAAAAAAAAATCTTTTAATTTGCTTTTTTTAATTCTCCGGGATATAAATTTATATATGATGATAATAGTAATAATTCTTTATGAATTTTAAATAAAGGAGCACTTTAAAAATTCAATATATTGTTTTGAATACCATGGACTCAAATGATAAATTAATATTTTCAGAAAGTAATCATTATATCTCTATGAGTTCTGCTAAAATAATTGGGTCCGCCTAGAATATAAACAATTTCCACATACTCAAATTAAGTTTTTATATAAATTCATTAGATATTTTTTGGATTTGGGTGTTGTATGGTTACTCCCAAATTAATCAATTTATCAAACATTTAAAAGTTAATTTGAAAAAGTGCATTATTAAGTGTATATTTCAATGAAGTATATAAGTAATAAAGCAACGAGTATATTTTCAATGTTTAATGAAAAAGTTAATTTTACAGATGAAATTATAATAAGAAATATTTGATAAACCTACAAAATAAACAGGTTATACTTATTCGAAATTGAGTTTTGGTAATGGAACATCAATTTCATAAATTTAGATGGGGTTATATTAAATGAATTATAAACTCAAAATATTCATGTTCTCATTTGCAAGAAATGAGTCGCTCTTTCATCTAAGCGTATATTTCTCTTGATTATATTAACCTGAATATTATTATAATTATTTATATTTGGTCTTTCGATGAAAATTTTCAAAAGTTTAATTAATTTATCAAGAATTGTTAAAAATGAAAGTCCTAACCACATTCCAAATAATCCTCCAAAATCACAAACTAATGATAGGAATGTTGTTTGCGGTAATTATTTGATTGAAACATCAGGCATTGAATTGTGTTTGATATTAATCTTATTAGAATTCGGTATATAAATTGCATTCATATCATTTGTGTTTTCCTTATCACTCATATAGTATGTAAAAGAACAATCTGGTTTACATTTATTCATGCAAATATAATTGCCTTCAGATGTAGCACTTTTAATGCATTGAAGATGATTGTCAACTTTATATCTGTTTGAATTTTCAATTTGTTCTAGCAATTTTTTTCTCAATGGATATCCATTTGATATAAAGCGTTCTTCACTGCATTTATTGGATACGAATTCCTGAATACATGTTTGGATACAATCGGATCTCATATTGAAATTCGCGAACTTATAGTCCAAATCACATTCATAACAATTGGTGTCATAACTACTGTCCAATAATTTGGTAGTTATTTGATTGAAAGTAATTCTGTTCTCAAATCCATCCCAAATTATTAAAGTTTCTTCAAACATATTTGGCAATGTATTTGGACTATGCAATGAAAGTAGAGCAGGATTATGACCTTCCTGAAATATTTGATTACCAGGGAATTTGAAATCAATTTTTAATTGTTTACGATCACTTTCCATATTCCTGTACATTTTGTTCAAATTACTGAAAATGCTAAAGCATTTTAACGGATTCTCTTTGGTTGATATAATAAGACTCTCAACAATTTCAGGGTTTTCTATTATCAAAGGTTTACTTTTTCCATCACTGAACTCATCAATTTCAATTGTGATCCTGGTATTTCAAGAAAATTATTTTTCAGATAATAAAATTGATTTATTTCAACTCACCCATAAGGATTTATGCTGTAATTCACCAAGAGTTTATATAATGGTTCTGTTAAATTTGCTAAATGATTTATAACATGATTCACCATTGCATAATAACTTTCACGATCAATTTCTTGGTGTTCATCTGTTTTATTCGCAGATATTGTGTAGTTTGAATATAACACTTTCAATTCGGGTGAGTTTTCAATAACTTTTTCAATTGTATAAAACCAAGGAAAACATACCGTAATAGTCGGCAAACTTTCGATCTGAATTCTTCCCACTTTGATTGAGACAACAGTTGTTCCGCTCATAAATTCAATAAATAATAAACTTGTCTGATATAAAAATCCGGTCAAACAAATGAAATGTAATCCAAATTTCAAAATGAAGGTGGTGAAATTCTTAATTAATATTTTAATACTCATCATCATTTTGTTTCAAATAAATATAATAAATGATTTAAAAATTAATATATAAGCAAGATGATTTCCATGTGAACCATCCAAGATGAAACAGATTATCACCATGATCTAATTTTAGTTATTCTGATATGTTTAATATAGTTTATATTAAAATGTCGATTTATTATAAAAGTATTTTTCCAATTTATACCAATTATAGGATTGAATAACAAATTCTTGAAAAAAAAATAATTTGAAATAATTAGAAATACAGTCTGCCCTCGTTTGAATAGAATTTTTCTCGCTGATAAAAATTTTCTTTTAAACAGAGTTTTCTCTTAATCCGAGGTCGTTTAACATTGAAAGTTAAATGCAGGCTTAATAACTTAACCACAAAGACTGAGATTTTTTCAGATAATTCTATTCTTTGTAAATCTCGAATCATTAAAATGAGGTATGATTGTAATTATTTATTCGTTTCACCCATAATAAAACGGGCTTTACCTTGTAATAATTAGTTTTACTGAATATCATTAAAGGATGTTATCAATTTGGGTGTTTTACAATGACACCCAAATTTGACTAATAATATACAAGAATATTAAATGACAATCTAACAATCTAATTTTTTTTATAATGTAAATGAAACAAAAAATTGAATAATCATTAAACTAAACTAATATGAAATTACCTCCAAGAAAATGATAATCTGAAACAAAATTATTTAAAACCATTGAATGAATCAAATTCTTGATTATATTAGTTTCTTGGTCGTTTGACTATAAATATATTTTGTTGATTATGTAATTGAATACTATTGTTGTTAACTACTTTGATTTTCATAATAAATTGCTTGATTATAGAAAAAATTTTATCAAGGATTGTGAGAAATGAGAGCCCTAACCACATACCTAAAAGTCCACCAAAATTACAAACTAATGATAAGAATGTTGTTTGCGGTAAATATGTGATCAGAATATCAGGCATTGGATTATGCTTGATAAAAATCCTAATTGAAAAAGGCATCGGTTCAATATAACTACTATCTTGTCTTGCTCTTTCTCTGTTCAACAAATAAAATGAGTAGACACAATCAGGTTTACATTTATTCTTGCAAATACGATTTGCCTCAATCTGTGCTTTTTTAATGCATTCATAATTATCTTCTATTTGATACTCATTCTTGAGAGCATTTTGTTCAAGGAACTTTTCCCTTAATGGATAACCAGTTGAAATAAAGTTATCCTTGATACATTCTAGACTGACAATATTCTGAATGCAAGATGATATGCAATCAGACCTCATATTGAAATTCGCGAACTTATAGTCCAAATCATATTCATAACAATTGGTGTCATAACGACTGTCCAAAAGTTCTGTTTTTATTTGATTGTAATTAAAACTGAGTTCATCCCCCATATGAGCTGAGATTGCACCACCGTCATTTAAATCAGGCAATGTATTTGGGCTATGAACAGAAAGCATACAAGATTGATAAGGTGAAAATGATACGAGTTCATTTGTCAGTATAAACTCTATCTTGATTTCACTGAAATCATAATTAATCAACCTGTTCATTTCATTTAAATGACTGAAAATTGTGAAACATTTCATAGGTGTGATACTAAATTTAAGATAGACACTTTCTACTATTTGTGACTGTGTTAAATTGATATTGTCCAATTTATCATTATTATATCCATCAACATTGATTGTCACCCTTGATGAATAAAATTAAAATTATCAATATATTGTAGCTACTTTATTAGAATTAAACTCACCTTTCTAATGTTGTACTGTAATTCATCATTTTTATATGAAGTGGTTCCAAAATTTTCAGGAAATTACTCTTGGTCAGACTTGTTAGGTTGTTCATTCTCAAAACTGCTTGATCATATCGCTTTGAAGAATAATTCTGTCTTGCTGATTTATATTCTTTTCCAGCCTCAATGAATTCGTAATATAAAACATTGAATTCCGGTTTATGTTTGGCGAGTCTTTCTATTGAATAAAACTCCTTCAAACATATGGTTACTGCGGGAAGGCTTTCCATTTCAATTCTTTTGACTTTTACTGAGACAACAGTAATACCACTCAAATAATTTTCAAGTAATATATTTGTTTGATATAATAAACTTGAAGAACAAAAGATTGCTAGAATATATGTCAAAATATTTTGATTTAAACTTTCATTAATTCTCTTTACAATATCTTTAATCGAATGCATTTTTAAATTGATTTAGGTGAAATTTTACTTCATTATTTAAGAAATATAATGTTAAATCAATGTATAATTTATTAAAATTCGAATTAAAATTGAAATTATAATCAAATTTATTTTAATAGGTGCTTTTAGTCAGTGTATTCGACCTAAAAACATTATTTTGATTACTTAATCTAGCAAACATAAAATCATTTATAAATGTAATGAAAATTTAGGTTTATTTATTTATCACTGCACAAATAAAAATTCATATACAATTGAATTTCAGCAAGAATTAATTGAATATGTTGAGTTATTAAATTTTATTAAGTAAATTGAAAAATGATTAATATCATTATATTTATTAATTAAAGATAGTGAATATTTTTATAATATATTTCTTATTTTGAAAATTGAAAAAATATAGATTGAATGAATTTAATTCCAATTAAAATATAAAATAAATTAACGTTAAAATTACTTGAGTTTTTATAGAATCAAATTTATAAAATACAATATATAATTTCCAAATTAATTTTTAAAAGTATAATATTACTATCATTTTGAAAATAATTTTTTTTACCAAAACTAAAATCTCGATTTTATTTTATTATTTTAATCTGAATATCAATTCAAAATCTATTTAATGACAATTTTGGTTTTCTTCTAACAAATAGGTTTTCTGTATAATTTTGGGCAATACTTAAATTAAAATTGAGGTGAGGTTGATTCACCTTGTTAATTTTATCTAAAATGTGTTTTAGGATTGAATAAATTTTATTGAAAATGGTTAAAAATGAGAGCCCTAACCACATACCTAACAGTCCACCAAAATTACAAACTAATGACAGGAATGTGGTTTGCGGTATATATTTGATGACCACATCAGGCATTGAATTGTGCTGGATATTAATGCTAATTTTATTTGAATTAATCGGCATATTGTCAACGAATTTTGATTCACTTTTTAGTAAATAATATCTAAAAATACAATCAGGTCTACATTTTTTCTTACAAATGTGGGTGGCTTCATTATGCGCTGTTTTAAGACACTCCTGATTATTATTTCCTTGATATTTATCTCGAAAAATTTTGTTTTCAAGTAATTTTTTTCTCAATGGATATCCATCTGAAATAAGTCCATTTTCATTACATTCTTCACTTACCCTGGTTATAATGCAAGATAAAACACAATCTGATCTCATATTGAAATTCGCGAATTTATAGTCCAAATCATATTCATAACAATTGGTGTCATAACGACTGTCCAATAGTTCTGTGAATATTTGGTTGTAATTGATCATCAACATTTGTCCTGTAAAACAATTAATTGAAGCATCTTCTTTAAAATTTGGAAATGTATTTGGACTATGAATTGATATTGAAAATTGTTGCGGAAAATACTGTTCGAGAGTATCATTCTCTGAAATTTCCAATTCAATATTCAACTGTTTTAGCTCAAATTCAATCAATCTGTTCATTGGATTTAACTGGCTGAAAAATGTTAAACATTTAATTGGTGTGCTATTATGAGCAACCAATAAGCTCTCAATCATTTGAGGACTTTGATAATTGATGTAGACACTTTTTCCATTTTTGAAGCCTTCTACTTCAATAATTATCCTGTTAATTAAATATTAGAATTATTTAATTATCAAATATTTTTCACTTACTCATCCAATATTATGCTAAAATTTGTCAAAAGTTTATAGAGTGTTTCAGATATTCTTGATAAATATTTGTCCATTTCCAATTTTATATGATATGGTCTATCATAAGCATCTTGGTTAAAATAAGTATTATTTTTCGTCATTAATTCTCTTTCATAAATTGCTTGAAAATATTCAGAATACAAATACTCGAAATCCGGTTTATATTTAGCAACTCTTTCCAATGAGTAAAACTTTGGTAGGCATATGGTGACTGCGGGAAGGCTTTCCATTTCAATTCTCTGTACTTTTACTGATACTACAGTAATTCCACTCAAATAATCTGTGAGTAAAATATTTGCTTGATAAATGAAACTGGACGCACATACAATTGCAAAAATATATGAAATGATATTATGATAACATTTATTGAATAGTGTTTTTGGGAATATTTTATTATTTCCATTGCAAATTAAACTAGATTAATTGTTAGAAAGATTGAATAAGTTGAATTAAAATGTTTTTGTTAATTGTTAAATTCTGTTTCCCATACAAAGAGATATCAAATTTATTAATCTAGAAAATAATCTTATAATTATAAACTGAAATAAACAACTTTCAATTTTTTTATCAATCTAGGTTATTTATTTTATATGAAATCAAATAATTAAATATATTTCAAACATAAAATAATTAAAATAATTAGTTTATAAAAAAAACCATGGTTTTTTTAATTAAAAAATAATCAATAAATATCTAGGCGTAATCCGACAAAAAAATAAATAAAATTTGTAAATATTTTCATCAGATTTGTTATTATATTGTTTTCTATTATATATTGAGTGAAACTGAATAATTATTCAAATACTAAATGAATTTGATCTTGGTGTTCGTCTAACGAATAATTTTTTAGGGTGATTGTAGATAAAATTTAACTGTAAGTTTGCTTGGTTAAATATGAAAGTTCTCTTAATTATTCGTATCATTATTGAGTATAATTTATTTAGTATGTTTAAAAATGAGAGCCCTAACCACATACCTAACAGTCCACCAAAATTACAAACTAATGACAGAAATGTTGTTTGCGGTAAATATTTGATAAAAACATCTGGTGAACTGTGTTGTATATTAATAATAATGGCTCTATGATTAAAATTCGAATCATATTCCCCTCTTATTTGCTCAATTTTCAATAAATAATATCGATAAATACAATCTGCTTTACAATTTTTCTTGCATAAATGGATGCCTTCAGTATATGCAGTTTTAATACATTCATAATTATATATTGCTTTATATTTATTTCTCAAATCTTTCTGTTCAAGAAATTCTATTCTTAATGGATACCCAATTGATACAACGTCTTCTTCATTGCTTTCATGGCTAACCTTTGTTTGAATGCATTATGAAATGCAGTCGGACCTCATATTGAAATTCGCGAACTTATAGTCCAAATCATATTCATAACAATTGGTGTCATAACGACTGCCCAATAGTTCTGTTAAAATCTGATTGTAATGAATACGCAATTTCTGACCAAACCAAATCGTAATAAATTCATCATCATTCATATTTGGTAATGTATTTGGTCCATGAATCATCAATAAAATTGTATATTCTCCAAGAGCATTCAAATCAGACAATTGCATTGCAAGGTTTATTCGTTTCAAATCAAATTCATCAATTCTGTTTAAATGATTTAACTGGCTGAAGATAGTAAAACATTTGAATTTTTCATTCTTTTTGGAAACCATTACACTTTGGATCATATTCAGGCTAACATTTTTCACTTGAATAGGTTTTCCGTTTTTGAAAGCTTTATTGAAGTAAAAGTAATTCCATTTAAATATTCTTCAACTAATAATGATGTTTGATATAAAAAACCAGATAAACATATCAATGCTAAACCAAATTTCACTGAAAATATCTTGAATTTTTCAAAAACCTCTCTCAGTTCCGTCATTATCTTTGTGTTTATTCAAGCGAAATGATTCAGTGGACTAACATTTGTTAACACAACAATTAGAAAATAATTGATTTCTAACTGTTTTCCGATAATTTTTCTTATTTATTCCAAAATGGTCTAGATTATTAGAAAAATATACCAATTAAACACTTTTTTACAAGATCCTTTTGAAATTGTTTCTTGTCACCATTTAGTAAGTATTGCTAGAACACTCCATAATCAATATTATGATTAAAAACAGATTAAAAATATGAATTCAAATTGCTAATGGTAAAAATATTTCATGAATAATGAATCAAAATAATCATAAATAATAAAAATTCCAATTATATTCATATAAAAACAAAATAATTACAAGAACATATAGTAAATTTCAAAGCAAATTATGCTAGTAACTTAAAAAATTGTTTTAATCTTGTTAACCTAGAAATACTAATCGAAACCGGAATCTATTGATTATATGAAATATATGAAAACATATCAAAATGAATTTGAATGAATAAATATTTCTGACATTTTATTCTAACATGATAAATCTTATAAGAATATGAATTAATTGAATTTCTATTAAATAATTTAACCTAGATTAATATTTCTCGAACCACACTCAAATTCTAGTTGTTTGAAATTCAATTGGTCTTCTAACAAATAAATTTTCTTGTTGATTCTGATTAAAATTCAATTGGAAATTAAGGTTTGCTTGGTTGATTATGAAAGTTTTCTTGAATAATTGTTTCATGATTGAATAAAATTTATTGAGTATAGTTAAAAAAG
>JAQGCQ010000161.1:0-20220 GCA_034699945.1 Chamobates pusillus
ATGTTTTAAAAATATATTTAAAATGGGATTCTTATTATTCAATTCTAAAAATTAACGGTGACTTCAAATTACAAGAAATTAAAAAGATATTATGGTTTAATTACAAAAAATCAATTGTCAAAACTAAAAGAGTTATCGATATTTTTGGTACCGAAACTATTTTGAAAGAAGACGGTGTCTATGAAGTCAATGAAGAAAACAAATTATTCTAATTTTTATGAATACTTTTTGTATGAAAATAAGGAAATTATTGATACAATTCATATAACAAGTGATATCTTGGGATATCTCATGCGACCAATAATTCAATTAAATATGGATTCAAATGAAAAACTATTGAAGAAAACATTTGTAAATATTTTCGATAAAAAACATGATAATAGTTTCGAAATAATTGAAACGATAGGAGAGGGTGCATTTGGAGTGGTTAATAAAGTAAAATCTATTTCAAGTAATCAATTCTTTGCAATAAAAAGAATACAAATTAAAAGTAAGAATTGTTTGAATAGAATTTTCGATTAAAAATATAATTCAATTTCAGGTGAAATAAAAGATGTTTTGAGTGAAATACGAATAATGTCTGAGCTGAAGAGTGAATATGTCGTCAAATATTAAAACTCATGGACTGAAGGCAATGTTGACGGAAAAGAATTGAATACTTTTGTTTACATTCAAATGGAATTATGTGAACAAAATTTGAAATCAATTATTGAATTATTAAACACTTCTATTGACGAGAGATTCCAAACAATTAAATATTTCATTCGATGCAAAATATTTGTAAGCCAATAACCGATAAGAGCTCTTCCATTCACTAAACGGAGAAGAATACTTCCCTCTAACTAATAGATGGCAGTACTTTCGCTCACATTATTGGTTCCGCCACTCATTCAATGATTGGTTCCGCGATTCACAAAACTGAAGAAACAATTAATCGGAAATATTTGATAACTTTTGATAAAAACTAAGGAAATCATTGAAATGGGAGTTAATTGTTGATCGAAATTATTGATTGATTCATTAATCCAATAATTTTGAAAAATGACTTCAATTTTGAATGAATTTAGAGTTTTTGAATTTATTTTAGAAGATATTAAACAAAAAATTAAATTATTTCATGTCTTTGACAGTTATTTTGGTATTTGTTTGACAAATGACGATAAAGTCTATGCTTTCGGTGATAAGGATTGGATTAAATATTTTGGATATAAAGTGGAAAATAATTGTGTAGAAATTAGTGAATTATGTGATCAAAACATTCAACAATTCTTTTGTTTTAATCGTTGTTTATTCGTCAAAAGTTGTGATAACAAGATATTCAGCAGTGGACAGAATAATCATGGTCAACTTGCAAGGGGATATCAGAGTAATGAAATTGAATGTTTGAAACCAAAGAGAATTGAGTTTTTCAATAATATGAATATTATAAACATATCGTGTGGTCGTTATCATTGTTTAGCCCTTTCATCAGAAGGACTGGTCTATGGATGGGGTAATAATAGTGAACAAAAATTCGATAAATTAGGTGATTCTCAGAGGTTTTTGATACCGGTTTTGATTGAAGAGTTTGGTTTGAATAAAAAGGTGAAACACATCCACTGTTCTCGCGATTCTTCAGTTTTGGTCACTTTTGATGGTTTTGTGTATATTTTGAATCCCAATGAATGGCATTTGAAATACAAATTAAATGAATTAAGTCATGTCTACAAAATTTATTTGAATTCTGATAGAGCAATTGTTTTGAAAAAAGATGGATTTATTGAATACTTTCATAAAACTGAGAGAAAAACAATAGAACCAAAATGTGAAAACTTAATAAATTCTCACTATTATTCATATGAAAGAGAATTAATTGTTGAAACAGATGAAGGAATTCTAATAATTAATATAATCGACGGATCAGTTAATGAATTGAATGCCAAGAATATCTTCGAGTATTGTTTATTCAAATATCAAACGACTTTTACAACAATTCAATTGAAAAATAACGAAATTTATTACAAAGACTTTGAATTCAATGAAAACACAAAAAGTTTATTACAAACAATAAAAACAATTGAATTCAATATCGAAGAATATAATAAAAGGTTTTATAACCAAGAACATTCTTTAAGTCTAAAGAAATTCAAGATTTCCAATCCTTTACCCGAAATATTGGAATCAAAAGTCAAATTCTATCATCAAATCGGAGAATATTCTTCAGACAATTATTCTGCTTTTTATGTAATGGAAGACAACAAAGTCTATGCAATCGGTTATAATGAGGGAGGAATTCTTGGTTTGGGTCACATAAGGAGAGTTAATGAATTCACATTAATTGAGGAATTGTGTGAACAGAATATCGTTGAGTTCTTTGAAGGAAATGATTGTATGTTTGGAAGAAATAATAAAAACCAAATATTCAGTTGGGGTAACAATAATAATGGACAGTTGGCAAGAGCATATATTGCTGGTTGGGATGATTGTTATAAACCGAAGAAAATTGAATTTTTCGAAAATAAAAACATAATTCAAATCAGTTGTGGTTCTCAACATATATTTCAACATTGTTTGGGACTATCAGAAGAAGGAGTGTTGTATGGATGGGGTGCTAATGGATATGGAGAGACAGGAAGTAGAAGTGATAAAATAGAAGAATTAACGCCAATTAGAATAGAATTAAGTGATTCTTCAGACAGAATAAAGTTTATTCATTGTTCTTATTATACTTCGTGTGCGGTGACAGTCGATGGCAGAGCTTTTATTTGGGGAAAAGTTACTGAAGAAAAAACAGTTATTCCAAAACTGATTGAAACTAATGTCAAGAAAATGTATTTGAATTCTGATAAGTATTTTTCTTTACTTAAAATGAACGCAGAATTCAAATTACAAGAAAATAAAGAAAGGAAAATATTGTGTTTTAAATACAAGAAATCAATTGTTAAAACTGAAGGAGTTATTGATATTTTTGGTTCAAAAACACTTTTAAAAGAAGACGGTGTCTATGAAGTCAATAAAGACAACAAAACAATTGATAAAACGAATTATTCAACTTTTTATGAATACTTTTTATATGAAAAGAGAAAAATTAAAGAAACGATTCATATAACAAGTGATGGATATCTTATGCGACCAAAGATTGAATTAAATCTAAATTCAAATCAAAAACTATTGAAGAAAACATTTGTTAATATTTTCGATCAAAAACATGATAATAGTTTCGAAATAATTGAAAAGATAGGAGAGGGTGCATTTGGAGTGGTTAATAAAGTTAAAACTATTTCAAATAATCAATTCTTTGCAATAAAAAGAATACAAATTAAAGGTAAGAATTTTAAATCAAATTTCAAATGTTAAATATAATCCAATTTCAGGTGAATTAAAAGACGCTTTGAGTGAAATACGAATTATGTCTCAACTGAAGAGTGAATTTATTGTTAATTATCACAACTCATGGACTGAACAAAAGGTTGACGGAAAAGAATTGAATACTTTTATTTACATTCAAATGGAATTATGTGAACAAAATTTGAAAACAATCATTGAATTAATCAATGATTTGAATGGAGAAAAGTTTAAAACAATTAAATATTTCATTAGAAGCGAAATATTAATTGAAATTATTGAATGTCTTAATTATTTGCATTCAAATAATGTTATTCACAGAGATTTGAAACCACAAAATATTTTAATAACTGAGGATAGAAATCAACGATTCATTAAATTATGTGATTTCGGATTATCTAAAATCTGTGACAATTCACAAAATACAAGAGGTGTCGGAACATTCAGATATATGGCTCCAGAAGTCCTCGATCATGATGGGATACCTGATCAAACAATAAGTCATTATAACCTGAAGTCCGATATTTATAGTCTTGGAGTTATCGCTACAGAACTCTTTGATTTGAATGAAAGCATTAAAAGTATCAGAAAATTACAAGTTTTGTAAGAATATATCTTTATTTACATTAATTAACAATTAATTAAACTTTTTTCTATTTCAGAGACAAATATTTGAGTCAATACTCGAATACTATTTTTCAAAACAATTTTAACGAAGTTTTCAAGAACATTGCAATTATGTTATCAAAAGATCCGAATAATAGACTCAATTGTAGTGAACTGTTGTCTAAAACACACGAATGGACTGTCGATAAAGAAATTGTTAGAAGTGAAGAGAATTTGGATATTTTTCAAAGATTTTTTGAATTAAAATAAATGTAAAAATTTCATAAAATATGAATAAAAGTTGAAATTCTTGAAAGTTGTACTCAATTATTAATGAGTCGTTTAGAAACTGAATTTTTAATAAAATTACGATTTCATTCAATAAACTCTTGTTTAATAAGACATAATTTCTCAATTAATTAAGTTTTTCTGAAAACTTTGAACCCCTTATAGGAGTTCAGGAATTAATTTTTTGAGTTCTTTTTTATCGATCTTTTTAATCGAAGTCATTGGAAACTTATCTATTATTCTGACCCCTCCTCTCAGCTTTTTCCAGTAATTGACCCGAGAATCACACCACTCCTGTATCTGTTCCTCTGTAAGTGTAGAACGTTTGACCAGGGTTACGAAAGCCATTGGTATTTCATCCCTTTCCTCATCTTTGATGCCAATGACGGCCGCGTTTTCTATTTCATTATTAAGGAGAAGGATGTGCTCTAATTCTGCCGGCGATACCACAACTCCTATAAATTTTAGGAAAGGTGTTATCAAAAATAAGTATTTAATAATTTAACAAGGTTTTTGAAAGTAGAATCGAAAATAAATTACCCTCAACATTGATAATCTCTTTATATCTTCCGATAACATAAAAGAATTCCTTTTCGTCATAATAGCCATAATCACCGGTTTTTAAGAACCCGTCAGAAGTGAAGAGCTTAGCGTTTTCCTCATCATTATTCAAATATCCAATTGTTACCTTGTTCAAATTAAATGAGTTCAAAAATTGTTTTTAAAATTCAATTGGAATACAAGTTCTTTTAAAAGTTGATCTCACCTGATCACCTCTAAAGCAGAGTTGACCTTGTTCATTGGGTCCCAATGAATTTCCATTTTGATCTATTACACGCGCCTCCATACCAGGAGATACCTTTCCAATAGTAGTACTTTTAGGCATATGTTTTGTGTCACTGTTATAGACAATTGTTACCCAACCAATTTCAGACATACCATAAGCTTGGTAAAATTAACAATTAAACATTTTACAAAAATCAAATTAAAAAGTAAAGTATTCAAAACCTACTGTTTCTAAACTTATCGAAGTTATATTTCTCGACAATAGACTTGTAGGTCGACTCCGATAGACTTGAACCACCGGTCAACACATCCCTTAAGCTTTTGAGATATTGTTTGTCGTATTTCTCGTAATTTTTTGACAAAAAGTTGAGTTCAGTGGGAATAAGAACACCACTCGTTATATTGTATTCGTGAATATTCTTATAAATGCAGTTATTATTCTCATCTTCCCGTATAATAGCCAACTGTGCGCCGCCATTAATTGAAGAGAAGAGGTTGCGCTGACCGCAAATGTGACAGAAACCGGTCGAAAGGTTTATGTCCTCTGATGTGATCGGAGACAACTCTTTGTGCTGTAAAGTTTCCACAATTGCCAAGGTGTTCCTATTCGTGCGTAGAATTGCTTTGGGTCGACCCGTGGAGCCACTGCTCATCACAAGTGTTGCACAATCGTCGAGACCTCGTTTGATGGGTAACTTTATGTCTGACTTTCTACTGATTTGTAAGATCTTCTCAATAGTCAACAAATGATTGCTTTCATTAATCTCTTCCTTCGATTGTTCGTCGATTACAAGAAGTTTCTATAAAAACAAATAAAATTTCAAAATTATTTAAAAACTTTCATTTATTTATTTTGATTCTCTTTCACTCACTATTGAAAAGTCTTTGGAAATACAATTCATTGTTTGATAGTTTGGTCCAAAACAAACTAGGACAGTTGGCTTTATATTTTCGATACTTTCCCTGATCTCTCCTAAAATCAAATTTTGGGTAATTTTCACATTTATTAAAATTGAATCTTGAATTACGATCAGTCGAGTGCTCAGACATTGAACTATAGACTCCTCCCGCGGCCAACACTCCAAATATGCCAATCGCGTGAATGTCTGAGTTGTTTGTAACGAAGCAAACAATATCTCCGGCTTTGAGTCCGCACTCATTAACCAAATAATAGGCAAAGTTTAGACTCGAGTCCAACACTTGTTTTTTAGTCCATTTTCTGTTCAGTGAACAGTCGATCTGAATTCAAAACAAAAATACATTATCAAGCTCAAAAAAAATCTCTTACAAGACATCCTTTATCCTGGTCAGTTTTAAGCCTTTCTATTATCAGTTCGATGATAGAATTATATGGATACTTTTCTAGTGTCAATTTTGACTTGATTATATTTTTATCCGATGACATTTTTGTTTTGTAAATTCAGATATTTTCAAAAAAAATCCCAAAAAAGTTAAGTCAAATAAAATAAAAATGAATGTAAAGTAATTTGTTTTAAAATGTTTTTGAAACAACTCTAAAGAGTTCTAATGAATGTCCATTTGAAGAGAATTTATGATTGTTTCAGACTTTGATAAAAATACAACTTTTATACAATTAAATACAATGTGATAACCAAGAGTACAGTGTATATGTTTTTATGGATTGGGTTTATTCCTTACAACTTTGAACTCATTTTATTATATTTTTATTAGAATTGTCTGATTTTAAGGACTTTTGTATTTGTCAGCGTTTATTTGATTACTTTCAAGTTCAATTACAATTTGTATTATGAACTTTTATTAACTTATAGTTATAGTATATTAATATTCTTTATATAATTGGACAAAATTTTCCTAAAGAATTTATATAGATTTTCAATAATAAATTTTAATCAATTTTATTAATTATAACAGAATTGTATTACACTTTGTTCTACTTATAGACAAAACTAGAGATTAAAACTTTACGAACTGATAAATATTCGATACTAGACTTGTAATGTAATATTTGTATACCATTCTTAAATTATCTAATAATAAAAAAATTGTTTATTTCTATCTGAAGGGTTTGTCTAACGAGAGAGTGCTTATAGTAACAAACAATTTGATAAATGAAGATCTGAAAAGTTTTTTGATTTAAAGTGAATTCAGTCGAGAAAATATATTAAACACAAATAATGATATAATTTATTAGATTATTATTTTTATTATTATTATTAAATACATTTCTGAATCTGAGAGAAAAACAACTGAAAATTTTGTAGCTTTGATTTGATTTATTTGATATCTCAACTGAAAGAGAATCAATAGTTACAAAAGAATTTATTTATAATATCTATTGTGAAGAGAAGTATGAAAACAAGTTATTAAACTATTAATATTGATAATCCATGATTATAACCATGTTAATACTTGAAATATCCTCATTTGATAGTAGAATTTTGATAAAACTGTTTCATTGTTAATTGAACATGATAAATAAATAAAATGAAACTATTTATTTATTGATATTTTTTTTCAATCAATTAATATAAATAATCATTTATAATATTGAATTGTAGAAATTTTGTTGATCAATAAGGACAGGTCTATGGGGAAGTGGGAAAAATGAACAAAAATTTCAAATATCCGAAATGAAAAATTTGACGAGAAGCTATTGACACAAGTTTTGGTCACTTTTGATTGTTTTGTTTATATTTTGAATCCCAATGAATTGTATATGAATTATAAAAAATCATCTTTCATAAATGTGA
This sequence comes from Chamobates pusillus, assembly GCA_034699945.1. Lineage (NCBI taxonomy): Eukaryota > Metazoa > Arthropoda > Arachnida > Sarcoptiformes > Chamobatidae > Chamobates > Chamobates pusillus. The sequence goes on from JAQGCQ010000161.1 coordinate 7,737, forward strand.
AAAAATATATATGAATACTGATTAATAAATGAGTGATTCTAATCTGATAAATAAATGATTCATTTAATTATTTTCAGATTACATTTAAAATTGGATTGATAATTGAACAAAAGATAATCAAATCTTAAAATAAATTGGTGAATAAGGTTAAATATTTCAATGGGACAAAAATTCATAATTTCACTGTAATTTAAATTCATTAGAATTATATTCAGTTTATTTTATCTCAAATTGTAAAATATTTCTCAAAATTTTCAAATTTTCTTCCTTTTCTGAAATTGCTAAAAATTCTTCAAAAGATTTATCATTTTTAATAATATTTGTATCGACAGTCCATTCGTGAGTTTTGGCCAATAGTTCACTACAACTGAGTCTATCTTCGGGTCTCTTCGATAACATCAATGTTATTTCTTTAAATACTTTAGAGAAATTTTCTTTCAAAACTGGATTTGAAAAATCTGAAGTATATTGATCTCTAATAAAAAAAACGTTAAATTTTATTTTGAACATTTTTGAATGATTACTTACAAAGACTCTAATTTTCGTATAACTTCAATGCTTTCCTTCAAATCAAAAAGTTTAATTGCGACGACTCCTAGACTATAGATATCTGCCTTGAGAGAATAGCGATTTTTACCAGTTTTTTCATCAAAATATTCATCATGATAAACTTCTGGTGCCATATATAGGCGTGTTCCCATATAAGGTGTATTGAAGTGCTCAACCAATTTAGATAATCCAAAATCACATAATTTTATAAATAAATTGTTTGATTCAACTTTAATTAAAATATTCTGTGGTTTCAAATCTCTGTGAATAACATTATTTGAATGCAAGAAATTTAAACCTTTAATGATTTTCACAAAAATCTTGCTTCGAATGAAATAATTGATCGATTTATATTCACTAAAATTGTTAATCATATTGATAAGTGACATGAGATCTTGTTCACACAATTCCATTTTAATGTACACATATTTATCAACCATATGATTTCTTGTTTCTGCCCATGAATCAAAATATTTCACAATGAATTCACTTTTAAGCTGAGACATAATTCTTATCTCTCGCAGAATATGTGAAAAATTACCTGTAATAAAACAAATTAATAAAACTCCAAGAAAATTATTTATTTTATAATCATTATTACCTTGAATTTGAATTCGTTTTATCGCAAAAGATTTATATGTTTCTTTTTCTTTAACATTATAAACAGCTGAACTACCCCCATTTTGATTAATTCGCTTGATTATTTCGAATTTTTCCTCGAGTTTTCCTTCATTGAGATATTTTTTAATCTCATCCAATATATTTTCTCTGGGATAAGTGCCTTTCATAGCATCAATCGATTCAAAATTGATTTCTTTAAAAGCGAATTCTCTTTGGTTTTTGATCCCTAATAACTTTCTAAAAAAATCAGAACTTTCGTGTTTTTCTAAAAATTTTGAAAATTCAGTATAAGATTCATCATTTTCCAAAGTAATTCGATCGATAGTCCATTCGTGTGTGTTCAGTTCACTACAATTCAGTCTCTCTTCCGGTTTTTTCGATAACATTAATGAAATATTCTTGAAAATAATACTGAATTTCTCCTGAACCAGTTTATTTGAAAATTTATCTAAATACTGCTTCCTATAATTCAAGATAAATTAAAGTTTGTCAATTTTTTTCAAACACTTACAATACTCTATGCTGTCTTATACTCTCAATTTTATCTTTCATGTCAAAAAGTTCGGTAGCGATGATTCCAATACTATATATGTCTGACTTGAGATTATAGTGACTTTTATACAAACTTGAATCATAGCGAACTTCTTCATAAACTTCTGGTGCCATATATCTCCCAAATCCAGCATTTATTGTATTTAGAGAATTTTCATAAATTTTAGATAAACCGAAGTCACATAATTTCAAGCACAGTCCATTTATTCCATCACTGACCAATATGTTTTGTGGTTTAAGATTACGATGAATGATATTCTTTGAATGCAAATAATTTAGACATTCAATCGTTTCGATCAAAAGTTTGCATCGAATAAAATATTTGATTGTATTGAATTTATCCTCATTTAAACGATTAATCAAATCAATTGCTTCTTTCAAGTTTTGTGAACATAATTCCATTTGAATGTAGACATAAGTAATGAAGTCTTTGTCGATCACTTTTGCTTCAGTCCATGAGTTGTAATATTTGACGACATATTCGCTGTTCAATTGTGACATAATTCGTATTTCTCTCAAAGTTTTTTTCGATTGACCTGAAAACCGAATATAGTTTATTAAATTTTGATCATCTAGAATTGTTCTTACCGGTCATTTCTAAACTTTTAATTGCATATAAAACATTAGTTGATTTTCTCTTCACTTTGAAAACTTTACAAAACTCTCCTCTCATCTCTTTCAAAATTTCGAATTCATTTTCAAATTTTTTATCAAATATGTTTTTGAATCTTTTTCTTATTTTTTCATCTTTTGATTTTAGATTCAATTCAATTATTGGTCGCATAAGATATCCATCACTTGTTATTTGAATCGTTTCTTTGATTTCTTTCTTTTCATTTAGATAGTGTTCATAAAAATTAGAATAATTTGTTTTTACAACATGAAAATTTTTTTCATTGATTTCATAAACTCCTTCTTTTTTCAAAAATGTTTCTGAACAAAAGATATCATTAACTTCTTCAATTTCTATAATAGAATTATATTTCAATTGTATTTCATTTTCCTTTTTTTCTTGCAATTTGAAGTCTCCGTTCATTTTAAGTATCGAATAATATTTTTCAAAGTTTTTGAAATATATTTTCTTGACATTAGTTTCAATAAGTATCGGGATCACATTTGTTTTTCCATTAATTTCTCCCCACAAATATGCTCTGCCATCGACTGTCACCGCACACGAAGTATTCATTGAGCAATGAATAAACTTTATTCTGTTTTCCAAGCAATCACTCAATTCTATTCCTATTGGTGTGCATTCTATTAAATTATTACTCTTACTTCCAGTCTGTCCCTTGTTATTGAGTCCCCATCCATTAATTCTTCCATCTTCTGAAAGACTTATACAATGACCAAAACCACAACTTATTTCTATTATGTGTTCAAAAATTTTCAATTTTCTTGGATTCAGGCATTCATTCTCATCACTATAATATCCTCTAGCCAACTGTCCAGTATCATTATTACCCCAACTGAATATTTGATTTTTATTATTTCTTCCCAAAACCCAAGTATTTCCTCCAAAGAACTCTTCGATATTCTGATCACATAATTCTTCAATTAAAGTGAATTCATGTACTCTTCTGTTGTGACCCAAACCAAGAATTCCATTGTTATTATAACCGATTGCATAAACTTTGTTGTCACTCATAACAAAAATCGCTGAATAATCATGTGAAGATAATTGACCAAAATAATGAAAAAACTTGAATTTTGATTCCAATATTTCGGGTAAAATATTGAAAATTTGGAATTTGTTCAAACATTGCGAATCATTTGGATTATGATATTTATAATGATATTTTTCGATATCAAATTCAATTCTTTTTGTGGATTCTAATAAATAGTTTGAGTATATATTTTGTTCGAGAAATTTGTAATATATTCGTTTATCTTTCAAAAGAATTGTTGTGATTGTGGTTTGATATCGGAACAAAGTATATTCGAAAGCATTCTTGTCTTTATATTCCGAGGAATCCCCATTAATAACATTAATTGTAATAATTCCATCATTATTCTCTATGATAAATTCTTTTGAATTATTTGAATAGTAAAGAATATCGGTTGAACTATCAGAATTCATTTCATACCCTCTCTTATTATTCTTTGAAAAACATTTGATAGTTCCATTATTTTTTAAAATAATCGCACTTTGATACTGGGAATTCAAATATATTTTGTGGACATCATTTAATTGTGGTAATTTGTAATTCAAATGCCATTCTTCTGGATTTAAAATATATATAGAGCCGTCAAAACTCAAAAATACAGTGGTATGATGACAACACTCGATGTGTTTCACTCTCTTCTCGACTCCAAATTCACTATTTATAAAAATTGGTGTCAAAAATTTATTCGAATCACCTGAACTATCAAATTGTTTATAAGTATTATCACCCCATCCATAGACCAGTCCTTCTGAAGAGAGAGCTAAACAATAATAATGACCACATGCTATGTGAATAATGCTCTTGTCCTGATCGAAAAATTGAATTTCCTTTGGTTTCAACTCTTCATAACTCTTATATCCTCTTGCAAGTTGACCCCATCCATTGTAACCACTACTGAATAACTTATTTTTAGAACTTTTGGCGAATAAACAATTGTCAAAACAAAAAAACTGTTCAATGTTTTGTTCACATAATTCACTGATCAATACATAATTTCCATCAAAATTTTGCTCTTCATATCCAAAATATTGATGGAAATTTCCACCGAAAGCGTAGACTTTCCCATCATTTGTAACACAAATCGCAATATTTGCATTTAAATCACTTTTATTTACATGAAATAATATAATGTTTTGCTTTATATCATTCGGAAATGGTTCAAAGATTCTAAATTCATTCACAATAGAAGAATATTGATTTATGTCGATATCCAACTTCTGGCTAGAATCAAATTCTTTGGCTTTTTCACTTTTAAGCTCTAACTCAATGTCATTTTCTTTACAAATTGAATGAAGGTTTGACTCGAATTCTTTATCGAGTCTTTCATTGAGTCTTCTTATCAAATCTAAAGATTTGGTCTCTTGTTGTTTTTGAAATTCAAATGACAATTCGATCGTTATTTTTTTGTGATAATCTATCAATTTCTTTGGTTGAACAGAAGGCTTATTAACCGAAATAAATGAGCACAATAGAACAGAATGGTGATCCTGTTTGAGAAAATAAAAATATAATTGCATGAAAATTAATTGAGTAGATTTGATTTAAAATTTAAGTATCTTAATACTTTAGTCACAAAAAATTTAGATGAACACCTTCAAAAACAATTGAATTAAGAATATTCGATTAAAATATCTAAACAAAATTGCGAAAACTGACAGATTTTTTGAATAAAAATTAATGCTATAGAATCAATTAGTCAAAACATTTATAGAAAGAAATTTCAATAATAACTCACCTTTAATCTGTGGATTATTATGTTGTCAAACGTGTCAGTTGTTGCAGTGTATATCGCCAAATTATTTGGCAATTCTGTTTTATTAAAGAGCTCGACATAGATTTTGAAATAAGAAATCAACTCCGAAGCCTTGATAGACTTATTGATTATATTTTTAGGTATCAAATTATTTGTTTCCAATGATTGCGTAACAAATTCATGAAAATATTTCGTGAAATTTGAACTCAGTTCTTTCAAGAATCCACCAAACTCTTGATTTTCATCACTTAAACCCAAGCATGGTATCAAAAAGCAGTCAAATAATTTGAGGCATTTTTTAAGCATTTCTTTTGAGTTTTTAGCCTTTGTTCCCTCTTTATTCACAAGTCTATTTGCCAAATATTGCTGACCACCCATACGACCATACTTGAATTGTTTAATCTTATTCCAGTCTCTCAGCAAAAAAGTCTAATAAAATTTTGAAACCATTATATTTCTATTGAATTAGTTAAATATTTTATCTCACAATATTTTGAGCACAGCACGAAACAGAGGGATAGGAGTTTTGGTTCATCAAATTGAGGAAAGTTTCCAATTTTTGAAAGTATACATCGCTTAGATTTGTCATTAGATTAATAATAATATGAGATGACATTAAAAGTGTTATCCAAAATATTCTGTCCCAGTCTTCATTTTCTTCATCAAATATTGCCTGTGTGTCCATCAGAAAAACAGCTAATTCTGTCCCATTTTTTTTCTTAACAATAATGTGTTCGGAGAGCCAGAAACCAGTGGTGACCGGATCCACATCAGCCCTCGACTCAAACCCTGTTATTTATTAATATTTTTTTCAATAAATTTCAATAAAACAAAATATTATAAACTCAAACCTTCGATTTCTTCATCTATTGATTTATTTTTCAAGTGGTGCGCGATTAAATTCAATAGAAAGGACTTTCCTGTTTGAGTTGGTCCTACAACACTAATGATAGCAACCTCTTTATCCTCAATAGGTTTCAACCAATCTTTCAAACCATTAAGATCGAGTTCAAATTTAAGCTTATTGAGCTCATTTAATTGGCATTTAATTATATTGATAATAGTTTTGCTTTCCACATTTGATGTATTCATCTCATGAGTGACTTGTTTGATGGGGATGAATTCATTTAAATCTACTATATTATCTAATAAAAATTAGAGAATTTAGACAAAAGTTATTTATAAAAATGTTTACCTTTTGGTTTCATTTGAAAATTTTCTCTGAAATCGTTTATTGCCAATAATTTGTATGTGATATGATATTCATTAATAAAATAATCGTGGAAACTTTTATAATTTTTAAAAATTGTTGTCGAATGATCATCAAATGAATCATCATTGAATTCAATTCTAATTATTTGATCGTTGATCTTGCAAATCAAGAATTTATCTGAGTCCACAATTATATCACAAATTGTGCCTGATATTTTATCATTGTTTTCATAAACCAGATCTACTTGGTCATCCTTTCCGCAAAATACTTTTCTTATTTCATTGCAATTGAAATAACAAACAAAGTTATCCAAACCGAATATTTTGTGCACTGAATTTAAAATCAGTTTTTTTGGTTGATGAAAATATTCATAATCTGTGTCATCTCTACCCTTCCAACATTTTTCGCCCCAATAGTAAACATGGCCATCTGGCAATTTGTTGACTGCAAATGAGGTATTATAATAAACACTTATAAAACTGAAGTGTATATTTGGTTTTTCCTCTAATATTTGAACTGGTTTCACTGAATTGCTTAGATTTTCATACCCTCTCCCTAATTGTCCGAAATTATTTAATCCCCAAGCATAAATGTGACCATTATAAGAGAGAGCAATATTGTGATTAGTACCACAACAAATAGTTTTGATATCTCTAAGTTCATCAATTTTTGTTGGTTTTATGAATTTATTACCCGTTGGTTCACAGAATCCAAGTCTATGTTCTTGTTTAACACCCCAATAGTAAATCATATTTTTCACTGTCTTTGCAAACATACAATTATTTCCTTGATAAAATTCTATTATATTCTCTCCTTTGAAATCTATTTGAGAACATTTTCCTACTTTATTATTGTGTCCGAGACCGATTTGTCCAACAACATTATCACCGTATCCATAAACAACATTATCTTTGATTAACAATACATATGGTTCTAATAAGTAATGAACTTTTGAAACAAAAATATGTGTGGCACTTTCTAGAAAATCTTCATCAATTTGTTTCAATATATCAAATTCACTTAATAAATTCTCCATTTTAATAGATATTTTGAAATCACACATTAAATACAAAACTAAAGTAGATTTGTTCATGCATCAATTCATTACACTGATGAGAATTATTTTGATATCATATGAACAATATTTATCACTGAAATAATAAACTTCAATTTGTTTGGATTTTCTTCCACTCACTCATTTTCTTTTATACATGTAACATAAATTGAATTCTTCTAATTCATTGATTTCAGTAATTGATTTTAAAAATGAAATTTAATGCTATATTATTTCAGCTATTAAATGCGTTCCATTTATTAAGAAACCACTATTAATCAGAACATTATATATTATAAAATAATCCTTCACTTGTTTACATGGCTTTTATCTTTTATTATCAAAAATAATGAAATTCTACAAACAGTAATCACCAAGGTAGGTATCAGAAACCCGTGCCTAATTGGACTAAATATGAATAAATTGAAGAAAATTTAGTCAGATACATTGATTACGGAGATTTCAAAATTATTAAGATTCAGCAGCAAGATTTTTTAACCAACTCAAATTTCAAATAGAAAACATTTGTCTAAAAATTTCAAGAACCAATTGAACTACTTTTGGTACGACGGTGTTAAAATGGTTACTCTTTATTGATAATCTCCGGTTCAGTTGAGTGGTCTTTGGAACCAAGAGATTACATGTTCTTTTTATTGCACTCATGTGTCACTAAATATAGGCTTTAAACATGGCGATGTTCACTAATTTCTTTCTATTTAATCATGTGAATCAAAACTAATAAATTTTGATTCAACAAGTTTATCAAGTTTTAATTGAAATATCATTTATGAAAAGGTATTTGATTTCTATTCTATTTTTTCAGTAATTTTATTTTGAAGAAACCTCATCTTATTTAGTCAGTGAACATAACGTTTTTATTCACACGTTGTAAAAGGTGTGTATTCATATATTCATTACAACTAGCACGTTCATTTATGAAACAGTAAAATAGAATTTGTTGTGATCATTGTCCTTATTAAGTTGAGATAACCAAAGAAGGGGTTAATCAATATACGGGTTATTAGAAAATTTGAAATTACAGGTCTACCAGGTTCCCTATGAAAACGCAGAATCGCCATAAAAACCGAACGAAATATTTGATCGTGATAATTAAATTATGCCCAAAAAACCGATTTCAGAAAATTGAACTGGGTCAACCAGGTTAAATGATCTATTACTGAAACAATCTTAGACTTAACATTGGAAATAATATAACCCTCATTTTTTACCTGGTTCACTTTGAACCAGGTGAAAAATTGAGAAATAAGTTTTCAGGGATTGACTTTAGGATCAAGATATTTTAGTTTAAATTTAGATCAAATCAAATTTTTATTTTCTCTTCGTTTTGATCATTCTGCGTTCTAAAATTGAATTCTTTGGTTGCCCATATTATGAAACAAGATGTGATAACTGATTGTTACCATGGTTCAATGGGTTAATATTTGTAATCAATATTATACTTGATGAGTTGTCTTTGAAACATTTTCTGCTAATTAGATGAGTTAATGAAACTTTTTTATGGTTTTAAGTTCAAAATTTTGAATTTTCATTTGAAAACAAGAAAGGTAAATCAATAAATTATTTTTATATATTACAATTTAGTGACGAAAACTTTGATTTAAATTATTATCTAAAGAATATTTTTCAATCATGGGTCATCACTGGGTGGGGTCCAGCCTCGAAACCCCATAAAATTGAAATTTTCCAAATACACCCTAGGAATTTGAAAATTTTTAACATTACAGGTAAAACCCCCCTCAGGCTTGAGAAAATTTTATCATCACGTCTATGGAGGCTGCCATCTTGTCCGCCATCTTGGGCGCCATTTTACCCCTCCCTATACCCCTCCCTAGACGGACGGAGCTTGATGACCCATGTATTACAGGTATTTCGTGCTTGAAATTTTTAATGGCAATTTTTGCAAGGCAAATTGTAATATATAGAAAGATCGTTGTATGTTCAGCCCCCCAAGATTTTTTAATAACAATGGGATTTCATTTTTTTGATTTATTTTTGTATATTATTGAAATTTTTTCGAAATTTTTTAAGAATTTTTGAAATAAAACTTAAATAAAATTGCCATTATTATTTCCATGCTTATTTCCAGCTTGTTTCAACATTACGTCAATGAAGGCCGCCATCTTGTCCTCCATTTAACTCCCTAGACCTCCACTAAACAGAAAGAGCTTGATGACCCATGTTTTAAATATTAATTTATATATAACTTTATTTCTTTTAAATCACATATTTCGAATTATTTCATCAGAAAGAAAATCCATAAATTATTTTACCACTCAAAATGGCGACATCAAAGACTCCGGGCAAAGAGATACTTATAAGAGAAGGAGTATCTATTTTAGAAATATATTATGAGAATGGGCGAAATGTGAATGAGACAAACTCTAAACTAATTGAAAAATTCGGTTCTAGCTTGTCATTGAATCCAAAAGATATTCAAAAGTTTGTTATCAATTATTATATATACTATATTTGAATAATGATCTGTGATTTAATAATCTTATTTTTTAAGCATCATTGAAAATTTTGAACGTACTGGATCAGTCATCATGCCAAAGGTAAGTATAATTGATATCGAACAGTATAATCAATGATCCAAACACTCTGAACCTGTTCAAAAAATTGTATTATACCAGACTTAATCAGAGTCCAAGAGAGAGTTAAAATCATATTGTTATTTATTGTAAACTCACATTTCATGAATGAACTTGATAATTTTTGATTCAAGAACTCTTAATTTTTGTTGACAAACAAAACCAGATTAATTTATTTGAAAATTAATTAGCAAGTTATGTTTGCGCATGAAAAATGACTCTTTGGGATTCAATATTGGACTCTTTGATTATCGTCGATATATACTAAAGTCTAAGAAAATAATTTTTTAATTTTCATTTTCGAAATTCTTCAGAGGAGGGGTTTCCTGTAAAGTCAATTTCTCTGAATAACCTTAGTGTTTATGGCAAATTTGAAAATCTAGGGGTGTTTCGGGCTAACCCCCAATAATAAAATTTTTACAGGTTAAGTTCAGATGCTCCTTTTCAGACTTTTTAGAAATTTTATTATCACACTGATTTAAATGATAATTGAAATACACATTGCCCTATAAACCCTGACCAAACATTCTGTCTTTCTTTATAATAGTACTATACAATTTTCTTCCCCATTTTTTTGTATTTGTTTCAAATAAATTTGATAATTGTTAATTTTTAAATTTTTCAGATGAAAATTAAAATGGATATATACAGCAGAGTTGTAGAAGATATGATTGAAATGAATATATTCGAAACATTTAATAATATTTTCGCGATCAATAATTCGAAAACACCATCTCGTAAACAGATTAAAATTTGGGAAGATAATATTCAACAAACTATGAATCCATTTTGTGAAGAATTCAAGGACGAACTTGAAACAATAAATCCAGATTTGTTCACGAGAGCTGCAGTCTTCTTTTCGATTAAAAATTTAGAACTTGATCCGCCAAAGAACCCTCAAGGAAATGATTTGTACTTGATATTCAAAGCATTTCTAGAATTTGCAATTTCTGAATTTGGAGCAATACTCAAGAACAAAAATAATGAGTCAGTTAGAAATAAATTGTTGACAAATGTGCGAGAAACCGAGCATAGATTTATAGGTGTACAAGAAATTTGTAAAAAGGCAATATTCATAAAGCTTTTCGATAAATATCAAGATTTGAAAGAAGAAGTCAATTCACATTTGTTAAATAATAATCCTGAAGAAATAAAATCAGTCAAAGATATTATCAAAAAAGCATTTGATAATAAGATTAAATTCCGATTATTACCATCTGCTGTATATCATTATAACAAGCACTCTGTGGAAATGCTAAAAATGAATGACGATCAACCATTGTCAGTTGAAGATTATTTGAAACAAGCTAATCGGATAATATATTTGGCTTTCCTTCACAACGAATGGCAAAACAAAAATAATAATCACGCTCAAATTTGTAACACAAGTAGTGTGACAAGTACCAAAAAAATCAATGAATCCAATATAATTTTTGACGAAAAAATTTATGAAAAAACAAATTTAAGAAATATAACTTTTCATAAAGATAAATTTAAAATTATAATTCAATACAAAGGTATGCAGGATTATAAAGATCATTCAAGGTTTGTTGTGTTGAATGCAAAACATCTTGAATTGACCACATTTTATTATATTGATATAAATGATTTCAAAATCAATATTTGATTAATAATAAATCGATTGAAAATTGTTAAATATTTTATTAATAATTGATATTACCTTATTTTATCGATTATGAAACACAGTTTATACAGGTTTCTTCTTGGAAAATCAACTAGTGAGGTTATGCTTCTGGAATATTCAATACAGGATAAATACCTAAATTAATTTTTCAAACGTGAAAATTCACTGTAAAAAAGTATGAATTTTGAAAAATCGTAATTATTTTTCTGGTAAAGTCACCCAAGAATGAAATTATTAATAAAGAAACTGTATTTTCAATCTTGGTTGACTTTTATCAGTAAAATAATCATGATTATTGAAAATTCATACTTTTTTACAGTGAATTTTGACGTTTGAAAAATTAATTTAGGTATTGAGTGGTGTGATAACCTATGTAAAAATTATACCAAGTTATCAGATATTTTGCATACTTCAATGTAGGATTAACAGCTTGGCGTCTTTTGTCGGGTATTTTCGTCGTCTTCAATTTAAAATAATGTATTTATCACTCAAAACAGATAGACCCCAAATAGACGATAATTACGGAGAAAATACAATGATTCGTTGTCTTTGTTTATTGTCGTCAAAAACAACGAATCATTGTCTTTCTGACGACAATAAAAACAAATAATCGTCTTTTAGTTATGACGACATGAAGTCACTGACGACATGAATATAGTGACGAAACTATAAGTGACGACACGAATACAGTGACGAAATGCCTGGCATTGTTACTATAGTAACCAACTCCACTTATGTGTCCGTCACTGAGTGGAGGCCAAGTGATGGTTCCGCAACTGAGCCATTCATCGAGTATTACATGAAATTAAAGACAAATAAAT
>JAQGCQ010000162.1:0-20176 GCA_034699945.1 Chamobates pusillus
TAATTCAGTCAATGGTTCGATAAATATTTGCAATCAAAACACCAATACTTCTAATGAATTGACGGACACTTTGTTTGGAAAACTTTCGGTTCAAACAAATCGATGACTTTTCCAATAATTACAGTCAAACCTCTTATTCAACGCATAATCATTGCAAACGAACTGTCATTTTATGATCGGTTAAAGTACTCATAAATTGAAATTGTTTATTATTTCAATGTTATCTTAACTGATCTTGATCAAATCTATAATAATATAATGAGTAATTTCGAATAAATTATTAGTATTTGTCTTAATTTTATTAATTCAATAGAAGTCTAAAGATATCAAAAGAAATTTGTGTAAAAAGTGACAAAAAGTGATAAAAAGTGACAAAAGTGACAAGGGCATATATTAATGTCGTTAAGTGATTGGCCTAATGTTGAGTTCGAATAAATTGTTGTGAATATTGTTTAGTTTTGATTGGGTTAGGGTTAGGAAGGGCTCACTTCTCAATTAGTTAAAAGCTTTTCAAATTCATTCATAAGTCAAACGCATTCTGTCCTTAAAGTCACAGAGTTTTGGACGACTTTATTGAATATCGATTGAATGGTTGTTCCCATTCAGACAAATGAGCAAAACTCGAGGAAATGGTTCGGAAACTCAAAACTCATCGATTGATTCATTGAATGAGAAAAAACTCCTTAATATCTATTCTGACATTTGATTCAAGAACTGAAGATCTCAAGAAGAATATCAAATAAGACAATAAGTGATCGAAATATTCTCTTCGAATGACATTTATTTACTTTAAATACAATTTTTTATTTGAATTCAATTAAAATTTAATGAAAAATATAAACAAAACAAATGAAAATCAATGAAATGGTTAAGAGTTTTCATTTTCTTGAGCACCACATTTGAGACACGTGTAGAACACAGTCTGTCCTTCATCTGCGGATCTGGTCTGCAAAGTGGCGAATGTCTGCCTCTCGTGACCACATTTGGAGCACTTCCTCTCCACTACTGGTCCTTCGCTTTCGGGTATTGTCTTGTTTTTGTTGTTTGATTTTGAGATCAAAGATCGCGAATTGAAGACAATTCTTGTCGTCGAAGAAATGCCGTCGAATTGGTTCACATCAATAGTCTGTTCGCAGAGACGACACTTGATTTCAGTCGAGGCATCGATAGATAGCGGTAACGGAAGTATTGAACCGCAAACACCACAAAACTCGTTGAATGTTGTCATTGAATCCGACATTTCGTTAATATAATTACAATTAACGCGATTTCAATGCAATCAAAACAGCACTCAATTATCAAATGTAAACATAAAACTCATATAAATTACGTTCAAATAAATGAACAAATTATTAGATAAATTGTTAATTTAACTTCAATTTAATTATTACCTTGTCAATATTTAATACTTGGTATAGCTTTCAACAACATTTTTATTTTTGTTTGATAACATTTTGTTCAGCTTATTTTTGAGCAAGCACACTCAATAGTGACTCAAGTCTTGCATTCCTCAGATTATAAGAATAAAAGTGTTTCAATGACTCAACAAATTCTTCAATTCTTTGAATGTAGATGTAGTCCAAAGAATTGAACTTGAACAAATCCAATTTTTAAAAACGGCTTTTGTAACATTTTATCATTAATCAGATTATAATTGAAATTTTATTTTTATTTAAAAGAAGTGTCACAATATTTTATGACAATTTTCAAAATTGATAGAATCCCAGGAGAACTGCATGAACTGCACACCCGTTGTGGTTATGATTAGACCATTAGTTTTATCAATTTCATTTTAAGCCAGGTAATAAATTGGTGCACACATCTCTAAATGATTATTATTCACATAAAGAATGGTTTGAGCAAAGAATTTATGAATTTGTCCATGCTATAAACTAATTCAATTTACCACACTATATTACCAAGGTCGTACAATCATATCATTTTGCCAATACATAAAACCCATAAGAAATTCTTCATATAATTTATAACCTGATTATTACTGGTGTGGATAAAGAAGTATTTTATGATACGATTATTTTTGACATTTGTTGAGTACCTTGATCATTTTTATATGAAGTGTGTCCCTGAACACCCTTTTGGTGATCAATGATATATTTTAATGCGAGTTATATATAAAGAGTGACACAAACAGTGAAGAGACAAATACGTGATTTAATTAAGTTAAGAGCTTTTTGTTATTACATACAAAAAAGTATCGCATATTATCTTCAATTTAACTGTCATTTCATTGCATTTCAACAATAAATTCGATAAAAGTTTATATGAAGTGAACTGACTATCAAATAGTGATTAGGAGTGAGAAAAAAAAACAGATGAAAAATTGAATTAAATTGAAAAATACCGAACTTTTTAACTCGATTTTAATTTAAATGATCAATGATTACGAATAACGAGAAATCGTGTCATACGTTCTGATCAAAGGAAAAGACAATAAATAGAGGAATTCCACTTTATTTTCGTCAGAAATGCAGGAATTCCTTAATTTTATAGCGATTTTTGTCAAATCCGGAGATTTTGATTAATTAATATTAGAATCACTGGAATTCACTGTCATTTCAATTGATTGAAACAAATCTCGTGAATATTCTTTCAGATATCGATTATCTTCTTCTTTATCGAAATAAATCAAAGGAAAAATGCACCGAAAAGATTGAGCAACAAATAACTAGCACATTTTATTCAAAATAATACTAACAATAAATTTGAAATATATTTTGAATGGAAGACTAAGTTTTTATACTTATATAAAAAGAACTGGAATATTGTGATAAATGTGTTTTGAGAAAGGACATTTGTGTTTAATCGAAGCGAGAATAAGGGGTATTATTGTTGGATCCGAGGCCATACTTATCACGGATTTGTTGTCGTTTTTGTTCCCTCTCCACTCTTCTCTCTTCTTGCATAGCTTTTTGGTCGTTCCTTTTACGCTCCCATTTCTCGATTTGACGCCTGAGTTGAGCTCTTCTGACTTTTTTGCATAAACAACAGCAGCATATGATTGATATGAGAAGTAATCCGCCGCCGACTGAAGATAAGACTATAATCAAAACTTTGAAGTCTACTAAACATGTCTTATACGCCATCTCTTTAAGAGTTCCACATTTTGCGTATGGCTTAAGTGATTTGAACGGATATTCGTCGCATGTTTTCGTTCGGTAACAGTAATAACAGGCCGTGTTTTTCACACAATCCTCACACGAAGAGTTCAGTTTCTGACACTCATCTTTTGGACTAAGAGTAGGTCTGGCAGTAGAACTGGCAGTTGGACTGACAGTAGTTGTGGGCGATTCTGAGCTAACCATCCAAATGTATAGCAAAAACATAAGTCCACTCAAAATAATACTTTTGTTTCGAAAAAATATATCCATTTTTGAAGAGATCTTCGAATTAATACTGATTTTCAATAATAATTGTTTTATTCGACAAATGAATAGAAATACGACTGAATTCAGAGAATTAACAAAAGAGTATCGCAATAATGATTAATACAAAAACAAAGGGGGTATTCAAGGCTTCAACATCTGTCGAGCGCTACCAATAACTGAATAATAGTTCTGAAAACTTATATAACTTTTAATTAGAGAAAAACTTTTTGCAGTTCATAAAACTACCCAGATATACATTAGTAACTAGTATAGTTTGCATTAGCAAGCTCCACTGATGAATAAACAGTGATTCGTGCAAATTATGAATAACTACCCCCTTATGACTGACTGGCGATGGTTTTTGTTATCAGAATTTGAATTAAATTGTGATAATCAGTGTTGACTGACTGAGGGTTGACTCCTATTCACGACTCCCTTTTCCACTATTTTTCTGCAAACTATTTGTGACGAAACTAATGAAACGTATTCTCAGATTAGATAAACGCAATCCTGTATACCTCTACCGGTGCTAACAGACTCACTGACAATAATGACATTTTTCACAACTCATTAAAGCAAGCACAATTAATTATTATGATAGCTGGAGGTCAAAACAATCAAGATCACTTTAGTTAAGGAAAAATTGAGGAAAACAAGTCTTTCAATTCATTGTTGTTCTCAAATCAGTTATCGCTCAGCACTTCAAAACTAGCAGTTGTGCTGAGCTGTAAGACTTTGTAAAACTGTAAATCATTATTAAAAAGTGTACTAGATCCTTTTTATGTGGAATCTATTGATTACCAAAAGAATTGTTGAAAATATGTGCAAAATTTAATTTGTTTTTATTTATTAAAATCACTTAAAATCGAACAAAAAATGAATTAAAATGAGATTCGAGTCAACAGTAAAACATCAAATCTGATCACAAACTGTTTGCAAACATTTCATGATTTCAATCAATTAATGAATAAATTAATGCATTTAATGAATAATTAATTTAAAATTTGTTTAGTGATGAACACTATGTCTAATGACAAGTGTTAACAAACTTTGGGGGATAACTCCACTTTGAAGAAGTACATCAATAGAATGTGAGGACAGTGCAACAGTCGGTAAAATGAACAAGGTATATATAGCTTTATCTTTGATATTTACGTTGATTTACCGGTAATTTAATAAAAATATAGCATTTGTTTCGTTAAATTAAGGGCTAAAATGTGTTCAAAACTAAATTTTAAAATTAATTAATGTCTGAATAATACATATTTGACTCAAAGCAGACTCTAATTAAGAGATGATTCGTTTGAATAATCAATTCGTAAATAATTGAAAATAAAGCGATTGTTTTGAATCAAAGATGTATTGGTCTATAGATGTGGTGATGTCTTGTGCTTTGAATACAACTCTTTTGATACGTTTAATAGCAATATATATATTAATTATTTAGAGATTTGTCTCTGTTTTTACTGTAGGGCTGAGAACAGGTCTCCTATATTACAGTTGTTTGTCGTCGAAGGAGAGGACAGTAGAGAGTCGGGAGAGTTGAGCGCCGCTGACTTCACACTAAACACATGAGTATTATTAGCGGCGCTCATCCTCAGCACCAGAGTAGTGATGTGTTCCTCCAAAGAGGTGACCCTATCGGCCAATCGGTCCAATTTGGAGTCCACTTCACGCAATAGGCTCTCCATTTGAGTATTGGTGACCTCCGACTGCAACTGAGTATTATTTGGAGTAATTGTGTCCGCATTTGCCGTCAAATTAGTTGCATTCGAAACAGTCGATGAAGTATTAGTGGTGGTGTCGGCCAAAGCCATCTTATGGCACAACTCAAATGCCTGACCAATAGTTCGGACAACGTTTACGGCAACCGATTGTTTGGCCGCTTTGAAGACCAGACATTTAAATGAATTTCCATCCCTTGCTATGTATGAGAAGATATGCAAATCGAGTGAGTCGTGAGAAACATAGAATATCCTATGGATCGGGTGCTGAGCCAATGATAGCATCGAAGAAGAGCATCGGCCCGAAAGGGTAACCCTTACGCCCTCATATGATATCGTTATCAACACTTTCCTCTTCTTGTCTTTACGGGTCCGACACTCACTCCTAATTCGTCGCATTGCGGCCACGATCTCAACACGAGAGTTGGGCCGAGGAACTGATCCACAACCGATGAGCTGAACAAACAATAGTGTTGACCATAAAAAGAGACAACAATTGTTGATTTAAAACAAACCTTCGCATTAAAAGTGATGCCAATCCGGAACTCTTCCTCCGACCTCAGCGGCACCCGAGAGTCAAGAAGAGAGTCCTCGAGTGTGGCGTAATGGGTCTTCATTTGCGGCCAATGGACGTACGGGTCATACCATCAGTGGATAACTTGTGGTTCGTCTCAAAACTGTTACCAAAAAAACTAATCAAAACAATAAAAGTCAAATAAGTCGTTACAATAAATAACGTTTCGTTACATAACTGTTCACAAAACACATAACAAAATGATTGATACAAACAAAAGACGGCTCTCTTTTGTGTTTCACTTTCTGTTTTGAGCCGTTGGTATGTGAGCCGTCTGTCCCCTTCTCAGCACAGCACACACTTTTTGAAGTGAGGGCGCACAGCATCTGCATTGAGAATGCAATGTTTGGGTGTAGTTGTTCTGCCAATTGACAGATCTCTGTAGTGATGCAGTAATGCCTGTATTGAGTGTAGAGTCCGTACACTCTATCGCTGTTATCCTATATTTGTATCTCTAATGAAAGGTTCGATAGTATTGGAGAGCATTTCAATGCATTGACTGACAGTCAGTCACTTCTCTCACTCTCTCATTGAGTCTATTGTTTTGAGTTCAACAGTCAGTCGACTAAATATAAAACACAAACAAAGCAACTATTGATCGGCCGATCAGTTGATGAGTCAGTCGTTCAATGCTTTTATACAAATATTTGCCATAAATCGATACCACTTTCAATAGATGTCGAATAATGTCGAAAAGCGAGCATTTGTTTGCAATCGACTCAACCACTCAATTGAGTTCAGTGCCGAATGAGAGTCAGTGCTCCCAATCTTGCGGTGATGTCGTGACTGGACATCAGCCGACATAATCGTGAATCTCAAGAGTTTGCAATAGTTTTGCAGTATTGATGTCAACGATGGCAGCTATCATCGCATCATTACTGGCTCTGATGGTTTGCTTAAGGGTCGATGCAATTAACGTCTTCGTCCCGAACCATCTCAACCGAATCGGTGCCATTATATTCAACTCGAGTTCCGAAGATTCTCGTATTTATTCCATTAGTTCATCATTAACTGATCCGTCGGCCAAACACTTTGTGGACGTGTCCTCTTTAGACGGCTTAGTGTTTCTTAAACGAGAACTGGTCTGCAGTAGTGATCGCATATCAAATGTGGTTCCGTTTCCACTGACAGTATTAATAGAATCTCAGAGTTTCCGAATCGGTGGCTCTCAGACTAAACTCATTGTCATTCCTCTAAATATTTATTTTTCGCACAATTCGTGTCCAACTTTTGACAGATTTATGTCAACCACTCATTCATTACATTCATTGCATACAAATATTTACGCCCTCATAGTCTTAGCGGACGATAAGTTTTGTCCGAAAAGGTCACAATTTTTGGCTCATTTGCCAGAATTTTTGCCCAATTCGTTGACATCAAAATGTTCGGTGCGTTTCGAGCCGTCCCTTTCCGGCGATGACAGCAATAGTGGTCTTCAATACTCAGTCGAACGAAACTCATCAGATTTGGTGTCTTTAAGTGAGATGTGTGTCGATACCAATCCCTTTACAGCGAATCTCAAACTATTGACTGATTGTCTGCCAAACTCTTCCAAAATTGAATCAATTGATTCCATCGTTAGAGCAGATGAAGAGTCGCTTCGAATCTCATTTTATAGAAGAGAAGCTGATGTCGACCAATACTTCGATAAAATCAGATCCAGTCTAAGGAAGAGTCGAACGCGACGCGAATCTATTAATTCTGAGCCTTTTTTCGACAAATCCTTATATATAGTGAGTGTTCCCGAAGAGAAAGAAAAGGGTTATGTCGTGACAACAGTGAGTGCTTCCGATCGCGAGAGTAATGATCTGTTATACCAAATGAGTGCCGTTTTAGACGCCAGGAGTCAGAGTATGTTCTCAATTGAACCGCTTTCGGGTGTCATCACAACCACTGCTCGACTCGACCGGGAATTTATGGACGTCCACTACTTGCGAATCACAGCTGTGGACAGTGGAGTACCGGCGCGCACCGGCACCACTACTTTACAGATAAATGTGAACGACGAGAACGACCACTCACCCGCCTTTGAACTGGCCTCTTATGAAACAGAGCTTAGGGAGTCGTCTCCCATCGCCACTACTGTTGTGACGGTCAGAGCAACGGATCAGGACAGCGGCTCCAATGCAGACATTGAATACAGTATAGTGAACCCGACCGGTACTAACGAAGCGTTCAAAATCGATTCCCATTCGGGTATTATCACAACTCGGGCAGCACTCGATCGCGAGTCCACTGATTTCTATACCTTAACGATCGAAGCGTCAGATTCTGGTGCTGTCCATTCGCGCCGACACTCACAGTCTACCGTTAATATCAAAATATTAGACGATAACGACAATTATCCCCAATTCGACGAACGTTCTTATTCTGTGCAAATTCCCGAAGATATGAATCATTTGAATCATCCGATAATCACTCGAATCAGTGCACACGACGCCGATGAAGGACTAAACTCTGCCCTCAGATACTCTATTATTGGTGGTAATACTCAGGGTATGTTTCAAATGGATTCACTCAATGGGGAGATCTCAGTGGTCTCCCCCTTAGACTACGAAACATTCCATTCCTACCGATTGGTGTTAAGAGCACAGGACGCTGGAAGTCCGCCCCGAAGTAATACAACTCAACTGTTGATCAATATTTTGGATAAGAACGACAACGAACCCAAGTTCTACACCAGTCTATTCCAGGAGACAGTTATGGAGAACGTCCCCATCGGCTCCAGTATTGTGAGAGTACAGGCATACGATGCCGACGACGGCCCCAACGCTGCCATTAATTACATGATTAAGAACTCGAACCGACCAGAAATGCCAATCGCTATCGACAACCAGACGGGTTGGATCGTCACTACTCGAGACTTGGATTGGGAAGAGGCCAGTCTTTATGAGTTCACAGTTGTTGCTCAGGATAATGGATCGCCTCCTCTATCTTCCTCTGCAAATGTGATTATTCGAGTTCAGGATTTGAACGACAATTCGCCTGTTTTTGAGCCCAAAATATATGAGACAGCAGTGAGTGAAGTGGACTCTCCCGGCTCTCCTGTCATTTCAGTTACCGCTACCGATAAGGATGAGAACTCTCGGCTCATGTTTCAGATTGCAAATGGAAATACAAGGGGACGGTTCAGTATTATTACACAGAACGGACAGGGATTGATTTCTATCTCTCAGAATCTCGATTATAAGGCAGAGAAGAAATTTATTCTAACGATTACCGCAACCGATACGGGCGGCCGTTCCGATACCGCAACTGTTTATATCAATGTGACCGATGCTAACACTCATCGACCTATTATTGAGAAGACTCCGTATGCCGTTAGTATATCTGAGGACACACCTATTGGAACAACCATTCTTGTAATCGAAGCCACTGATGGAGACGTTGGAGAGAACGCCCGCATAACCTTCAATATGGATGACGTTTCAGAGTTCCGAATAGACTCAAACTCGGGTGCAGTCGTAACCACAAAGGATTTGGATCGAGAAAAGACTGCCGGCTATACCATAGTAGTGACCGCTCAGGACAATGGAATTCCTCCTTTGGCTGACATAACAAACGTTGAGATTGAAATCGGAGACATTAACGACAACTCACCCGAATTCAAACAAAGTGTTTATATGACTGCCATTAGTGAAGACCAACCCATTGGCAGTAGTGTTATCCAAATCAGTGCAATCGATAGAGACTTGGGTTTGAATGGACAGGTCAGGTATACGTTTTCGGGCGGTAATGATGGCAGCTCTACATTTGTTATCGATCCGACTTCTGGTACGATCCGAACCAATAAGGTTTTAGATCGAGAAACGACTCCCAAATACCAATTGATTGCTTTGGCTGTTGATCGGGGCGTTCCCGCCATGTCTTCCTCAGTGGTCATCAATGTTATTATCGAAGACTGTATGCACTCTTTTAATCAATTATTTCTTTTATTTGATTTACAATTTATTCTACAAATTATAGGTAACGACAATCCGCCCCGATTTGCATCAGAGAAGATCCAGTTCTTTGTGCCGGAGAACAGTCCAATCGGTTGGGTTGTGGGTGAACTCAACGCTATTGATCCGGACGAAGGCCCCAATGCTGTTATCGAATACTCAATAGTCGGCGGACCAGATATGAAGTCGTTTACACTAAAATCTCGTCCGTCAGACAACGGCGCGGAACTCATTTCAGGCGTTGATATGGACTACGAATCACCAAAAAAGTTGTATAACATCATTGTTAGGGCCTCTTCTCTTCCACTTAGAAATGATGTCGACGTCGAGATCCTTGTGTCGGGTATTACTTCACTCAAATTAATAGATTTCCTTAATTTTATCTGATATGTATTTCAGATCAAAACGACCATGCACCACTGCTCAGGGACTTTTCTATTATATTCAATAACTATAAGAATCACTTCCCACTAAACCAAGTGATTGGCAGAATTCCAGCCTTTGATGCAGACGTTGCCGATCAGCTCAGGTATAGGTTTGTGTCGGGAAATAATGCAAACCTTTTGCTTCTGAATGAGACGAACGGAAATATAAAACTGAGTCCCTCTTTGAATACTAACGTTCCGATGAGGGCTTTGTTTGCGGTCAGTGTCTCCGATGGAATAAACGAGGCGTCGGCCACTTGTCATCTTGTGGTCAATCTGGTGACTGAAGCCATGCTTTTCAATAGTGTAACTCTTCGTCTGAATAGAGTTTCACAAAAAACATTCCTCTCTTCTCTATTCGATCGGTTCACAGAGGGTTTGTCCGCTATTATTCCCTGTCCTAAAGAAAATATCGTGGTTTTCAACATTCAGGTCATTATTTTGTCTTTTTGTCAAACTTTGAGTTATTTATTGTTATTTTTATTAACAATTATAGGATGACATCGAAGTCGAGTCTCCAATTCTGAACATTAGTTTCTCGGCCCGACTGCCCGATAATAGAGACACGGAATCATACTATTCGCCACAATTCCTTCAGGAAAGGGTTTATTTAAGTCGAGCCATACTCACGAAATTGACGGGACTGGAGGTAAATATTTTCAATTTAAATGATTTGCAAAAAAACTAATGGTCTGATCAAAAGGTGTTGGCATTCGATGACAATTTGTGTGTTCGGGAGCCGTGTCTTAATTTCGAACAATGTTTGTCTGTATTGAAGTTCGGAAATGCGTCAGATTTTACCAGTACTGAAACAATACTCTTCCGATCTATAAGTCCAGTGAATACATTTGCGTGTCGGTGCCCTAAAGGCTTCCAAGGTATGCATGATTTGAAACTTAATTTCTTTGAAATAAATTAATTGTTTGTTTGTATGAAAGGAATGCAACACAAATACGAATGCGATACCGAAATCAATCTGTGCTTTTCTGGTCCCTGTCTTAATGGTGGTGTTTGTGTACATCAAGAGGGAAGTTATGTCTGTCTCTGTAGCGAAGGATATGCCGGAAAGAACTGCGAAATCAATTTCTTATCAGATCATTGCAGAAGTGGTTTATGTAAAAGTGATTCGCGTTGTGTTAACTCCAGAAGTATGAAAATAAAGGCAACGCTCGGCATCGGGAGCTTCCAATGTCTCAACTGTTCACTTGAAGAGTGGAGCACTTCGTTATGTGAACTCAAGACTCGATCTTTTAGTGAGGGCTCGTATTTGACGTTTTCATCTCTAAGACAAAGACATCGACTGAACATAAAGATGAAGTTCGCGACCCGACAGACAAACGCTCTGCTGTTATATAACGGCCGATACAATGAAAAGCACGACTTCATTGCACTCGAAATCCTTGATTCCAAGATTGTCTTCAGTTTTTCTGTCGGCGAAAACATTGGTCGGGTGTCTGTTGACTCTTCAGACGGTTTCTTGAATGATGGACAATGGCATCAAATAGAAGTGAATTACTTCAACCGAACGGCAACTCTAATACTCGATGATTGCGACGAAGCTCTACTCAAAGCACTTCAGAGGAGAGGTCTTTCACTGAAACATGTCTGCGCCAATACAACTACTCTGGAGTTAGAGCCCCGTTGTCATGATAAAATGCAGACCTGCTATCGCTTCCTAGACCTGACGGGTCCGCTCCAAATTGGAGGACTTCCACCACTGCCAACACGTTTCCAGACCTATAACAACGATTTTGTCGGTTGTATTAGTGAGCTATATATCGACCATCAAATGGTTGACCTCAACTCCTATGTGGCAAACAATGGTTCTGTTTCTGGTTGTGATAATCGCCAAAACTTCTGTCATTCCCAGCCCTGTCGTAATGGAGGCAAATGTGTTGATCGCTGGGGTTCTTATCTTTGTGAATGCCTTAACTCTTATAGCGGTCAGGATTGCAGTCACGCCAACGAAGTGGTCAAACAATTTAAAAGCGACAGCTTTTTATCATTCACTCCTCGATTACGTCCACTCAGTCTTCCTTGGATTGTGAACTTCCAATTTAAGACGAGTCGCGCTAATGGTTTGCTTCTGATTATTCAATTGGGAACTAATAGTGTGGTTACCATCGATATCGTCGACAAAGCAATCAGATATACATTCAATTCTGAAGCCATAGTTATAAAGGACGCGGTCGTCAACGATGGGAAGTGGCATCAAATTGAAGCCAATTGGATGACAGACGGCCTAAGATTGACATTAGATTACGGACAGTACCAGATATTCAAAGACTTCGAGTCTGACATCAGTGGTCTCTACATATCGAAAGTGAGTGTCGGCGGACCCGAAGCTAATGAAGAAATAAGTGAGCGATGGATTCATTTCGTCGGATGTATTCAAGGATTAGATGTCGGCAATAGTAAGGACTCGTGGCTGAGACCATCCCTCCAACACAATGTGGACGACGGCTGCTATGAAGTGAATCCTTGCTTAGCTAATCCCTGTCCTCCAAACAGTCAGTGTCTACCAAAAGGATTGTCTGAATACGAGTGCAAATGCAACCCTGGATTTGCTGGCGAACAATGTCTTGATGTCTGTGACCTAAACCCATGCAATTTTGGGTCGACCTGCCTCTTATGGAACAATACCCGCGGCTATAAATGTCTTTGTGGTCGACGACACACCGGAGTCTATTGTGAAGACGCACTGCCCGACACATGTCCATCAAATTGGTGGGGACATCCGATTTGTGGTCCGTGCAATTGTGACACCAGTAAAGGCTATGATGGGAACTGCAATAAGACCTCGGGTGAGTGCACGTGTGAACAGAACCACTTCCAGCCCCTCAACAGCGATGTATGTTTCAAATGCGACTGTTATAATATCGGTTCGTATACCAATCGATGCGATCCTCTCACCGGTCAATGCAAATGTCGTCCCGGAGTTATCGGTCGTCGCTGTGATTCTTGTCCGAGTCCTATAGCAGAAGTTACGTTCAGAGGGTGTGAAGTCATTTATGAGGGCTGTCCCCGTGCTTTCAGCGATCAAATCTGGTGGGACCGCACTATTTTTGGCTCGCAAGCTACCCAACCCTGTCCCACTGGTTCTGTTGGAAAATCTACCCGACAGTGCTCTGTTAGCAACGGCTGGTCAAGTCCTGACCTCTTCGAATGTACTTCCAATGCATTCGTAGAATTGTCACAACAGTCGGCAGCCCTCGAGAGGGACGACTTTTCTCTGACTTCTTTTCTATCGATTAAAATAACGAATGATTTGCGGAATGCCATCAATAGTACCGAAACTCTCTACGGAACAGACATATTAATTGCCTACCGTTTGATACGACATCTCATTAACAATGAGTTAAAGCAATCGGGTCTTAATCTGACGCACAAACAGGACAGACATTTCATTAGAAATTTGGTGGAATCCACTTCATGTATATTAGAGCCGAGATATGCCTCTAATTGGGACAGAATAGCAGAGATAGAAAGAGGTCCCGAATATTTGCTGAAATTATTCAATAGTTATCTGGAAGTACTGATTGTCAACCAAAGGGACACTTTTACCGATCCGTTCGAAATATCTGCCAAATGGATGACATTGGGTTTGGACACAGTGTCGAGTGACCAGTTGTGGGATATGCCCAAATCACTCCATTCCTATGTTAATAGAAGTGCTTTATTGCAATCTTCTGTGCCGTCCGTTTATATTGACCAGAGTTTGCCGTCGGAATCAAGTCCTGCGGTC
This sequence comes from Chamobates pusillus, assembly GCA_034699945.1. Lineage (NCBI taxonomy): Eukaryota > Metazoa > Arthropoda > Arachnida > Sarcoptiformes > Chamobatidae > Chamobates > Chamobates pusillus. Next base: position 13,796 of record JAQGCQ010000162.1, read on the forward strand.
GCTATTCCTAAGTATAATAACTTTCCGATAAGAAAGCAAAACATCGATGACATCACCAAAGCTTTTGTGCCGTTGAAGACACTTTCAGTCAAATCTATTGAAGAGATCGCAGCCCACCCTATAATGGCTTCATTTGATCGACAGTCCGGCCCTCAAAATGCACTCATCGGTTACGCAGTATTCTCCTCTTTGGGTCAGATTTTGCCCGAAATTGTGGACTCAAGTGTTCGGTAATTAATTTGATTTTTGAATTACTGTTTTGATTTCTAACCATTTATTTGATAATACAATTATAGCCACCGATTCGGACAGCCTTTAAAAGCCAATTCTCCGATGTTTGTGCTGACAATAAAGCCTTTAAACAGCTCTAAATTTATAAGCAAAGCAATTGTCCCGAAACTACATTTCAGATTACGAACTCTGGCGCGCGAAGGAAGAAGTAGTCCTCAGTGTGTGTACTGGGCTTTTGGCTCCGGTGCTAACACTCGTCAAAAGTCACAGCCTCGCGGCAGATGGTCTTCTAAAGGCTGTGAGGTTAAGGGCTCTCATCCGACACAGAAATTTAGACTGTCTTATGATTATGTGAACTGTTCGTGCGATCGGGCAATAGGTGTGGCCGTCCTCATGGATGTCACCAACAATGAAGTGAGTCTTCAAATTATATTCTATGAATAAAATCTAATTAATGAATGTTTTGTTCAGTTCTTTGTAAGCGAATCGTTAGCACAAGTAGTGGTGTCCTATTCCGGTGCAATCGTCTCATTGGTATTATTGGCGATAACTCTGTTCTTATTGTCAGCAATTCGTGGATTAGAGACAAACAGTAATACAATTCACAGGAATCTGGTTTTGTGTCTCTTTTTAGCGGAACTCATATTTGTGATCGCTTTGAGAATCCGTTCGACTTTAGTTCAAAAAGAGGTTTATTTATTCATTTATTTTAGAGAATAATATTTTAAACATTTGTTTGATTTATAGTTTGGATGCAAAATGACTGCAATCGCATTGCAATACCTGTTTATGTCTCTGTTTTCATGGATTACAGTACAGAGTATACATCTTTACCGAATGCTGACCGAAATTCGTGATATAAATCACGGACCGATGAGGTTTTACTATTTTATCGGTTACGCCATTCCTGCCATTATTGTAGGCCTTACTGTTGGGGTTCGCGCCGATCAATACGGAAATTATTTGTTGTAAGTCTGCTTTAATTTGACTCAGGGTTCAGTCATCGATCATTTTTGACAATTCTTACAGTTGTTGGCTCTCCATCTATGAAAGTGTGGTCTGGAGTTTGGTGGCACCCATTTGTATAGCGATAGTCGTGAGTCAAACTCTAAAAATGATATAAATTGAGTTCAATTAACGTTTATTTGAATTTTAGGCAAATCTGTTGATCTTTTTGCTCGCACTTCAGGCCAGCGTTCAAATCAAAGATACGGTCAGCGATTACGGCAATCTTAAGACTTTATTGTGGCTCAGTATTATTTTGCTACCACTCCTCGGCTCGGTTTGGATTCTGGCGCTATTGTCTGTAAACGATTCGTTGGAAGAACTCCATTATGGCTTCTCTCTCATGGCTTTAATCAGTTCTGTCTATATATTTGTGGGCTATTGTCTTATCAATCATAGGGTTCGGAATAACATTCGCATTATGTGGGCCCGAATGAGAGGTAGGAAAGTGGCGTACGTCGACGACAGCCTCAGTGGAACCCGAACTTCAGTCGCTTCACGAACTGCGCCCACATTTCATAACTCATCTTTCGATGTAATGCATCGAAACCTCCAGATCTGTGCCTCGTCCACAACCAGTCGCTCCACTGTCACTAAAACTTCGAGCAGTGCTTTCAGACATGAAAGACATAAAAGAAGACATCATATGAATGGCGATAACTCTGAGTCTGACAGCGATGTGTCTTACGACAGATCATTGGATTTGGCGTCCAGTCATTCATCAGATGAAGAGGACATTCGGTCGGCTCCACATCAGAACCAAATCAATGCTGTTATTCAACAAAACCAAAATCTAGTGTTTGGCACGAATACAGTCAGTGCTCCACTATTTGCACGACCGGTAACTACACATCCAGATCCCCATCAGATATATGGCAGGTTTCAATCGGTGCCTTCAGCCACCTCTTCACAGGCCTCCCCCATTACAGAGCATGGCCCTTTCTTAAGCAGTCGTCCCTACTCACGTTCTAATATACTCGCGATGACCGCTGGCCTCTCCAATGACAGATTGGCCGATGGATCCAATCGTGAGATGGATTTGCCTATAAATCAAAGACTGGGTGACAACGAAATCAATTCATTAAATATGAATCGTTTTTCTCCGCCAAACCTAAGTTCCCAATTGTTAACTGAATCCGTGGCCCGAATTGTGGACGACTTGTCTCACAATATCGACAATAATAATGATTATGACTTAAATATAAAGATAGAGAACGACCAGAACTCAAAGGCTGACAATATTACCGAAATTATCGACAATGAGTCTGAGGTCAACGAACAGAACGTTGACAGAGAAGTTCCGATTGAGGAAGACTTGACTGCAAACAGAGCAGAAGTGTCGGCTCAACACTCATCCATCATTAGTGGCGTTGACTCAGAGGCAGCTGTCAGTCCAACACTGGTGGCCAACACTAACTCTCAATCAGAGTCAGAGTGAGTCTAAAGCTTTCTGTTATTTACATAACAAAACATTTATTGAAATCACATTCGTTTCAATCGATTGTATTATTGATAGGGAAAGCAATGATGTTTGAAATGCTATCCATTGCTACACAAATCGGACGGATATCAGTTCCCATTCATGATCTCATCAAACATTTCCATTGCGTTTTCATTTATTTATAATTTATATATTTTAAGATTTTTTTGTAATAAATATTGATTTGATTTTTTAGTTTTGATTTTTAGTGCAATTTTATGTACAAATAATGCCATTCAAAGACATTCCTTAAACTGTTATTGTTTTGTCAAACCATTGATTATAACTCTGATATAATTGTGATTATTATTAATTAACTTAAGTTTTATTTTTGTGAAAACTCTCTCAGTATTTGTTTGACTCAATTATGTGCACAACTTATCGGTGACGGCATTCGGCAATCATTAGGTCTTTAGTGATGTTTTGCATTTATTAGTGATATTTATTATACAATTGAATCGATATTTCAATTAATTTATATTAAAGACAAACACATAATGTGTTGTAAATAATAGATCTGAAAAATCAGATATAATTTAATATAAATTAATTTTAAAATTATATAATATTTTTGATCTTAAATTTCAGGTTCTCTTACACTCTATTATAAACCCTTTGACCAAAAATTGTATACACTTTTACCTATAATTTATCGATAAATAAATTTTGTTATTCAAAATCTGATAAACTATTTGTTTGATTCTTTAAATTTAATTTAAAGCCCTTTAAGTGGTTATACCTCTTATTTCAAGTCTTCGGATAATATACTTGGATTCGACTCTTCTTTAAACTTAATTTCAATATTCTTGGCATTTCATGACATGAGCTGATGGAACAAAGAATCTCTCTCTCTCTCTCTCTCTCTCTCTCTCTCTCTCTCTCTCTCTCTCTCTCTCTCCCAAAATCTAATATAAATAAATTGTCGACAAATGGGTTGCAATCACTTCAATCACTTAATGGCTAAGAAAATAAAGAAACAAAAGAAGGAAAACTAAACTAAAAGAATGGAAATTATTTGAAATGAATGAATGATAACATAATAACAACTTCTCATCAAATCTATAAAAGTTGACAATAAATATAATTTTTAGGATTACTACTAAAAATGATATTTTTGAACAATGGAAAGGGTCTAATTCCAAATCAAGTATATGTACCTCAAGTTAATAATGAACTTTGAAATAATTACATAACCAGAGGATAGGAAAGTCAGTCAAAACAGATAAGAGTGGAGTACAGGTCTGATACTCATTGGGTTTTTGAAAGGAAAGAAAAAGTTCTAAAAATAAGTTTTGAATGCTTTCAATGAATTTAACTTATATTTCAATCATTCGATAATTGTTTACAACTTTAATGAAAGAGTTATCGCATTTCATTAGTGAGATATGACTGATATCATGTTGGAAAAGAGTCTAGGTAAATGTTAATTGACAAGACTTCAAATCAGGCATTCATTCGATTGATCACGAATTGGGTTGAAGTGGAAAAATATTGTTTGTGGTGAAGTTTGAACAAGGCAAGTCAAGTCAAGTCTGGTTGCAAACCATGTCCTTATCTAACTGTAAGTCTGATTTATTTTGGTTTTAATCTATTGTCAACTCTTATTCAAACTGATAGACAAGTGATAGTCATTCAATCAGAAGACTAACTCTAGAGTCAGAGGCCAGCAGTGCCTCCAATATTGGTAGTAATGGTAGTGATCGACATAAATAACACTTTGAATGTGTCGTCGAAATTGATTTTTCGTAGCCTTTGATTAAAACCAGTTTGAGTTTGACGTCTGGTTTCGACTCTAATTCAGTCGAGTCTTGTGTTTACTCTTAAAAGTTATAACAGTTTTTGTTTTTCCCCCAAAAAATACAAATCTTGAATTGAATTGAATTGTCGAATAGGAACTGGCTTTACGTCCTGGAAGTTTGATAGATATAACAAAATTAATGTCAGCTCAAACTTCCCCTCATTTTTGACTCAATTTTGATACTTTTTGTGAGTCTTTAAAATTTCACTTAAAATCTGATATTTTTTTTCTTCAAATATTTGTTCGAAGAATTCAATTGAAAAATAATCTCATTGTTTGTATGGTTTGGGATAATAGTTGTCATTCAGTGTCAACCGATCCGATCATATCTTGAGTGCAAAGTATTTTAAATCGGAATAATCGTGTCGTCAGTAAAAACCATTTCTTTTAATATTTAAATAAAATGATATAAAAATATTTTTTTAATCGAAGAGTACTTCAAATGCTTTGAAGACAAGTCTGTGCTTAAAGTGATCTAATTTGAAGTCCATTCCCCAAACACTACGACTACATAATGGTTGGCGAGTCCTTAGAAAGTCCCCAAAATGGACAAGTGGTGGACCACATGAAGAGTGAGTACCGTATTATGCTTTAGAATTAGTCTAATTGAAACTATTGATGGACAAAGAGAGCACACCTGCCATTCTGGGCCACTCTATGCCACACTGTCTGCAGTGCAGCAAAACATTGCAAAACAGTGGATGACCTGATGTTTGAACGATGAGAAGTGCCTTAAAGTTCAGACATTTCTTATATGAGTTCGATATTAAAGTTCATTGAATTTCCTTAAAAGTGGAAAAATAGTCCAAAAGTGAAAATGTTATGCAAATGAATGAAGTGTTTTGAGTTCATTGCACTCTCTTTTCCGCAAAATGTTTTCACATATTTGGTCCGCTTTAGTAACTGATTAGTTGTGCGGGCATTTCACAGATCGCACAGACATTGCTCTGCACTCTCAATACTCTGCCTCTTAATACCATTTCTTCGCAATAATGCATGGATTGAATTAGAACAGGTCTCTCACATTTTGAGATCCGATCCCATCTGATCCCTGCAATCCAGTCAATGATTCACAGTTATGTGTTATGCACTCTCTCTGACTCTCTTAGAGCTCAGGTCACTCTCGACTTCAACTATGATATCGTGGGAATTGAATGACAAAAGTGCCCGAAATAGTACCGCTATATCTCTCTCTTTCTCTCTGTCAGTGCCTCTCATTGTTAGCTCTCATAACTTGTTATATAAGTTTCTCGAATGCGATCATAAAAAGCAAATTCTGAGCTCTAAGAGAGATCTGAGGACCGAATGTAAGACCGAATACCAATTCTTTTGATGCCATCAAACAATCTAATGCATAGGTTGGGAGCGCCCTTAAAATCATCTTTCATGCGATCTAAGGACGCCCCGTTCGCAGAGAGAGAACCCAGTACTGTATCCAGTACAGTTCAGTAGCACTGCTGTCGCAATACAGGCAATAGTAGCCCCGGTAGTATTGCACTGAACCACTGCTCACATGAGGAACCAGTGGTGAAAAAAAACGTGAAAAGAGGAACTGTCTTACTCTCAATAGCTTAGAGATGATGGACGGTCGGCGTCACAACACATATCGTTCACATAAATATATGCTTATGAGTAGTGAGTCCTGAATTTGTTTCCCTAACTTTGAGAAAAAAAAAATGATTCATTCGATTCACTTGTAGTCGAAAGTTATGCCATTCCTCACAATTCCTCATATCATTGATTAATGATGTGATCCAAACATTTGATATCATTTCATGAATCATAACGTTTTTATTCTCTGCTAAACACCGATACGAATATAATTGCATTTTTCTGATGCGTTTCATATCCCAGAAGTGGTTTCAGA
>JAQGCQ010000163.1:0-20083 GCA_034699945.1 Chamobates pusillus
TTTCATTACCTTTTGGTTCATCAGATTTCTATCAACAGTTGAAATAGTTTTGAGAATTTCAAAGAATTCTCGTTTTAATTATCTTTTAAATGATTGGAATTCTTCTTAACTTACTTTTAATTACATGTAATTATTTTATGTGTTTTAAAACAATGTCTGCTTTGAGTTAATAAAAGTAGACTTTAATTGTTTTTCCAATACATTTACTCTATTTTAACGATTATTAGTCAAACTATTAATTTCCGTTTAGAAACGGTTTGGTCCGGAAAGGAGTCGACAGATAAGCGTCTGTTTGACTAAAAATACTTTATTCATCGCTTTTGCTTATAATTAGAGACTAATTATCGTTAATTTTATATTATCTTCAATCGATTTTATGTTAAATTTAAATTTGAATGAATTTTCAAAATCAAAACTATTAAGTATTGAATGTTTTTTCAGTTTCAAAGTACAAATCATTTTATTTTTTATTGAATTCCGTGTAGTTTTCAATCGCTGTTTGATTTATGAGTGAATGTTTGGAAATTTGTTTTCAGTAAATATTCTCAACTAATTGTGTGTTAAAACTTCGATATCAATGAAAACAAAGTTATTTTCGTTCATTTATGTCAGCCTTACATTCAGTCTATTAATAAAATTATTTAAACACTGAATAACAGAGAGTTTGCATCAGATTTTCAACTAATGTGTTAAATAGATTATAGGATGTAAACTTGGTCATTAATTGTTGATTGAAGATTTAAAGTGAATAGTTTAGGTGGAAAACTACTGAATACTTGATTCAAGTATCATATTTTTGCATATATTTCACTTCAATTAATTTCAAGAAATATTCTATTTTTGAATTCAATGTTTTCCAAGTTTTTCAAACAATTTTCGACAAATTATTCTGAATTTCTTCCAAATTTTGAAATGAATTAAAGTTGAAATGAAACCAATTTTAAATAAAAGCAATTAATTTATAAAAAGCATTTATTTTTATATAATTATAAATACAATTTGAATATAAATTTAATTGCTTTCGAATTGAATATTAAGTGATTTTCTTATAAATATTTTGTAAAAATCTGTGAAACAAAACAAAACTTAAAACTTTGAAACAAATATTTTCTCCTAAAATAACAGTTATATTAACGGCAATAAAATAACCGAAGAATAAAAGTTGTTTAAAAATTGTCTAAAGTAGAGCATTGCAGTAAAACATCTATATTTTCACCATGGTGGCTATTCCTCAATTGCAACCTATTTATGTCATTAAACTATTCAACAAATTTAATTATGTGTTAAACTTATCCAGATCATTTCTTATAGCTGGACAGTTAACTAGCTTTGATTTATTTTGAAAATCTCATTTTAACCAGGGACAGCTTTGAACTTTATTCCAAATTATCCAATCAATTATCAGAGGATTGAAAATAAATTGAAGCCAAACATAAATTAATGCGTTTTTAATAGAATTTAAGCAAAAAACCCAATGATTTTAATTGTGATTAAACTAATTGTTCGAAAAATTCATTTCTGTTCATTAATTGATTCTTTAATCGAAAGACTATTTCAAAGACTTCGTATAATTTCAAAAAGTTTTGATTCTTATATATTGATCGACACTTTGAATGGCTTTCCCGACTGCTGTCCCAAAAATAGTGAAAATAAAGAGATTTCACATCTCTTAATGTCTACTCTTTGGGTCAAAAGAGAGAACAGGTGTTTAAATATTGTATTTGTATAACAAATCAATTGTTTTTAAAATAAACTATATTTTAGTTGAGATTCAAATCAAATCCATTCGTTACGACTGTGTTTTTTAACGATAATCGTTGATCTGTCGGTGCCCTCAGAGACAGGACTCTCGCGATTGTCTATATTTGCGTGACTTTCGGACAGATTTTCTGTCTTTTGTGCAAATATGGAACGCCTCACATTTGCATCTAATTTAAGAGATCCAGGTGCTTGTCTTTGTATTGGTCCTACACTAGCAATATGTCCATGACTTGCACCAACAGCGGTTATACCACCTCCTATAGTATCTCCACTAACACTACCACTTCCAACGGTCTCACTATTCATTGATTCTTGACTTCTAGAGAAAGGCATTACTCTATTTCTGGTCGCTTCAATCAATTGTCTCCATCTGCCTGTACCACTCCCACCCCCACTCCGCCTTTTGCCTAAACCTCGTGCCAGACGTGAGAATCGACTTCGAGATGAGGAAGACTTTAATTTAGATGGAGATCGTGGAGAAGGGGCTGCCGTCGAATCTGAATCAAAACTACCGGCTCTCTCTTGAAGTAAGACATCAAAATTGAATCCCTTCATAAGTCTCCTTTCTCTTTGTCGGCCCCTTTTCCCGAGTGTAAGAGCCTTTCCATCTTTTCCAGTGCCTATCATTCAAATCAAGTTTATTATTGACTTTTATTAAGAGATATTCGAAGTAAACCTTTGTTATCATTTCCGAGCATTTCTAGCAATTCATATCTCAAAGCACTGATGTCTTGTTTGACTTCATTGACATCGTCTTCAGTGACTCCTCTCTGTCTCTCCTGTATTCGTTGTTCACTTGTAATATATCGTCTGACGAGTGCTCTCATAACTGTTTGATATTTATTATCCCTTTCACTCGCTTTTCGTTGTTTTCTCTTCAAATACAGAATAAAATTAAAATGATTTTAGAGATGAGTTGATGTGATGTATACCCTTATTGTTCTCATGGCCTCATTCTTAGCCTTTTTTGTTTGACTGCAAAGTTTTGTATACAACCAACGCATGAAATACTCAAATGATTTGGGCGATGGAATTATATTAAAAGGGGGCGGAACTGTTTCCCCTTCATTAAAATAGCTCATCCATAATTTACTTCTGGCAAACTTCCACTCTTTATCTGCTTGCTCCTATTAGATTGATCATCTTAATTAATTAAGAAGTGACAAAAAGAGGAGCTGTTCTTACACTTATCATCTGATATGAGTGGTTCATCATTGCTATCAAAAGATTCAATAAAACCAAAACGTTTATAACACTATAACAGCCAAACATCAAAAGTCCCCAAAAACGAGTATAACTTTGAATGCCTGAAATCAAATCAAACAAAGAATCAGAATATGTTTGAAATTTCAATTCTGGAAATGTATTAATGTTAAGACCTTTAAGTTCAAAATTTTCGAGGTCTATTAAACCAAAACTCGCCCAAAATAATGTTTGTGAGGATTCAAACAAACTATTAGAATATTAATTCAATTATTGGTTATGTATTAGTCATCAAAAGTTATTTCAATTATAATTTGAATTAAAATCAATTTGTTATCAAATGTTTAATGCATTTGAGGGCATACTTAGCAAACCGTCTCCAAGTGAAACAGGAGTCGGGATGCGGGACATCAGTTGTGTTTTTTGGCAACTTCTGAGTAGTGGCTAATCTGTAGAAATCACAGGCCTGCTTCTCCAAATCTGCGTAATACCTGTCCAATAATAAGAGATAACAAAATGATTTGAAATGAATGATATAATACCAGAGCAGTTGATTCATTCCACACGCAAATGAAAACAACACTAATGTATAAACACTGAAGAACTTAAGGATATCGATAACCATTCGGCCTAAACTGATCTGAAGTGGTCCCAAATGTGGGTTCACTGAGAATATATACACCAATTTCAATGAACTGAATATATTTGCGGCGGCGAACAGTCCCTCTGATAACAGAACAGGATCAAATGCATCCCAGTCTTCACGCGGCAGAGATGCTGTTCCCGTTTTCAGAGCGATCTCTTTTTGAATCTGAATTAATGATTTCGAAATTATTTAATTGAAATAAATATGATCTTGGTTAAATATAGTGACCTGTAAGTAGGCAATAACTCTGAGTGCAACCGTTGCCACATATCTTTAAACAGAAACAAAAGAATCTTAATTTGAAAAACTTATAAAATATTAATAATATTTACAAAGAATTGGTAATAAAGTCGAGAATATTCCACATATCACTCAAATAGTCAGCGATTCCTAAATCCCACAATTGTTTGACTTCACTCCAGATAAGGCCTATTCACACAACTCTTGATTAGTTTTCAACCAAATTAATAATAATTGTTTTATAATACCGAGCACCCAGGCCAATATAAATAGTTCTATAGGAGAAGGCAGTGCTCCTCTGTATGAAACAGAATAGGATATTGGTGAATCAGCATATTGATGGAAATGTTGAATGGGTAACCTTTTCGTTGTATTGACAATTTGCTCGTTTGGGGAGGAATTACCAAATATATCGGTTTCTATCCTCTGTGAGGCCAACATTAGTAATACTGTAATTATTAACAATAAGTATCCGAAAAATTATCGATAAACTATTTAATTAAGACTTACGTAGAAAAGTGACATAACTCGCAGAATGACAAATGAATTTAATGAATGGCTTTTTGATGAATCTGCCTAAAACTGAGTGGGGTGCTATTATGTATGCCAGTGAGAGCACAGGGAAGAGTACTCCGATGGTTACCAATTGCATTGTTTGTAAAATAATGTTCTTTCTTCTGAATCCGGGCAAACCCTCGTACCAAATAGAGGCCAACAGCTGTTGAACATTGGCATGGGCGCAAAACTATGGGACACAACACGGGTGAAGACGTACCCAATTTTAAAGTTCAACATTTTATTTGTCGCATAAAATTCTCTTTGTGTAAACATTGAGATAAAAATGAACTCAAAATATATATGAAAATACTTTGGATTTTGTTGAATAAATAATGAATATTTAATTACCAGTTTTTGCTTGACTCTTATCGCCAGTTTCAATCTATTCAATTTCATTCTTCCTTGGGTATCTGTTCCTCAATAATCAGACAAAAATAGTTTTACAGCAAATTGTTTTTGTAATTAATTATTTATTTTGTTTATATACCTAATGGATCTCCGATTGGATCATAATTTAAAAGAACCTTGATTGATTTAAGACAAAAAAAATTATAATCAAATGAATTGATTTAATTTTGTGATTACTTCCAACTCTTCAGTGGAACGGGTGTGATCCAAGATTGCCGTCGCGAATGACTGGCACTGACGTCGCAACTCTTGATATTCATTCTTGAATTCTGGTTCCAAAAATGAGAGTCTCCTTAACTGCCAGCTCAGCTCAAATGCTGTCAAAATTGGATCTTTGCTCGATAACTATTCAATACATTTTGATATCATGTTTAAAATCAGTAAATTATTGGTCGATAAACAAATTTAAACGTTTGGATAATGGGTTGAAAAAGCATTGAAAAATTCTGAATACAAATTCTTTAAATTCTTATAACTTTTTTTTTGAGCAAAACTTCAATCGATATTCGCATTGAAAGCAAAATAAATGTTTACCGCAATCAGAGACGGAGAACACAATGCTTTGTATGCATTGATTCGAGACCTCGAATGTCGCAAACAATCTGAAGAATCGCATATTTTTAGTCAATCATTAAAATTAAACGGAATTTAAAGCAATAACACCTTCTTTGTTGGCCAATCGACAGTCTTTGCAACCACACCGGGCGTCGTGAGGAGCGGGTATCTTATTTGATGTATAATTGAATTAAATTCTTAATTTATAAATGAATGGGAATACATACAGGAGATGTGCTTCTGTCCAAAATAATTTTGAGTATTTCATAGTTGTTTCGATGTGCGGCCAAAATCAATGGAGTGATGTCTGGAGTGAATGTTTCCCTTTCGACCGCTTCCCAAGACTTTTGAAGATATTTTGTTTAATAATAAAGAAAAGCTTTTGATAGAATGGTTTGCTTACATGTGGCTGACCCGGCATAACAGTGATGTCTTCATTATCGAGGAGTAGTTCTACTGCTTCTACAAATTCTTCGTTAATGGCATGAAGTAAAGCGTCTTTCATTTCAACCCCTGAGTTGACGAGCAGTTCACACATTTCGAGATTTTCGTTATCAATGGCCATAAGAAGACCACTCCTTCCAATAGGATCGCAACAATTGACGTTAAACTCATCTCTAGGCGTCTCATGTAATGCCCTTTAATATAATGAATGGTTAATCAATTGTTGAAACAAATGACTCATAAATAATAAAAAAGTTTAACAAATATTAAAATATTGTAAACCTTCGAACTGCGGGCAAATCTCCTCTTTCGACGGCTAACAAAAACCTTTTCTCCATAAGAGTCAGTGGCTTATATTGTGGCGGAATTTGTGATGGATTTGTCGTCTGATAATTCATTTTAAGGCTATCGTAGTTCATATCACACCCAATCTCTGGATCAATGTCTTCAACCATTTTAGACATTTTTCCGTTTCCGCCAAACATTTATTAATTGATTAGAAATTAAAATAAGAATCAATTATTTGACAAATGATTACATTTTGAAGCAATTATTCATCTGTAAGTTACAGTCAACACAATGTTCAGGTATGCATTCCTAAGGACTGTTGGTTTTTCTCATTAGAGTTTCCCAAACCATCATCACATCCCTGTTGTCATAGCAACGCATCACTTGATCGCCACCCAAACCGATCGCACAATACATCCATTGATAAGACGTTTGCTAATAGTTTTGGCAGTTTTTGCGTTAAAAGCAAAAAGAAAAAAGTTTGATATAAATACTGTTTTTTGGATAAAAGAAATGTCTTTCCGTTTAATCCATGAGTTCATAGGCATTGAATAAAAAATATGTGGGCTTTTCATTACTTCTGATTAGTTTGTCTTTCGATACAAAATTATTCATTTGATGTATAAATAAATACATGTTTTGATAAATGACCGCAAATATGGTTCACAATTTGAATAAATCTCATGAATCGACTTTAAAGTAAATCTTAAAATCTTTAGTTTCTAAGCATTTGAGTCGAAATTCTTTGTTTTTATAAAAACTTACATTTGATTTAAACTTTAAGTCGAGAAAAATATATATACACTTGAAATGAATTCATGAATAATTGAAAACACTTTGAATTTTTACCGAAAATCTGTTTATTCTAACTATAATTTATGATTAAATGTATTCACAAATGTTTTCTAATTTTTTTGATTTATTAGTTGTTTAACATTTGAGGCATTAATTAAATTTAAAATTTAATGAACCCATAAAATGAATGATTCATAAAAAGTAAAGCAATTAGAAAACAAACCTGGTCAATCTCAAAGGATGCACTTTTGTTAATGAAAATGTATCAGAAATGTGTGTTGCAATAATCCAGGTACAAATCATTGGTTTCTTCTATTTATTTATGGTTTTTATAATATATTTAAATCATTTTAAGTTTTAAAAGAAGGAAATGATAAAAATTAATGAACCAGCACAATTTTCAATACACAACTTTTTATCCTTCAAACTTCACTTTAGGAAAATCATTACTAGAGTTCACACATATTTGAAGAGTTGATAACTTTGTAAAAAATGTTTAAATTATTATTTAAGTCATAAAAAGTGAAAGTATTTTAAGAAATAATATGATTGTCACAAATAATTGACATAAAAAATAAATTCAGCCCAAAAAGTAAACTAATCGGGAAAATAAATTTTTATATAAAAGATTGAATGCATTGAACAAAAAGATAGATGTCTTGAGAGAGAGGAGTGTTCTCTTGAAAAGTGCGCAAAACTATTGATTGCCTAACGTTTTGATGCAAACAATGCATTGAAGGACTCATTGAAGGAAACACTGCTTTGAATGAAATGCAAACAAAAACATTACGAGAAATGACTTTCTTTTAACGTTGTTTTGTTTTTGTCTTAATTTAAATTTCAATTAAACTCTGGTTTTATTAAATGATTACAATTTTGATTATAAAATGATATCATTTGTGTATTTTATTTACTTTATCAGTTGATTCCGTGTTTTGTTCGCTAATTATTTTGATTACAAAATGATTTATTCTCCAAAAAATGCGCTGAAATTTAGTTCAAAACAAACATTTAGTTAATTATTTTTAATATAAATATTGTCTTTAAATTAAGTACAAAACAATTGATTTGACGATGTCTTCAATCAAACGTAAAAGACCTCATCCTTTGGTTCTCAATTGTGTGAGCGGTTCCATTGAGGATAAGAGCAATGATTTCTTGTGGTAAAACTTATTGTCTTAATTATGAGAAGTGATATTAAGTTAACTCATTGTTTGATCGAAAATTAGTCCCATTTGTTTCGAGATCATCGAAGAGGCGAATGTCACTAAATGTGGACACACTTTCTGGTAAGAGATTGCATTCCTCCACAGTCTTCAGTATTGTTTGAATTAACGTTTAATTTATGTTAAAATTAGTTTCAAATGCATATCAATGTCTTTGGAAAGGAGTAATCGATGTCCGAAATGTAATTTCATTGTCGAACAAGTCTTCCCCAACTTTTTATGTAATTTTGGTCTTATTTTCCTTAAGTTTGACTTTCGATTAATTTTTATATTTATTATCCAAAAAGTGAACGAATTAATTACAAAACACCACAAATTGGTTCTTCAGAAGAAGATCGATTCAGGAAAAAATGTCTGTTAATTGTCTACAAATTTGGTTTGATTTTAATGAATATTTCTTTTATTAGAATCCAAGAGAAATGAGTGAATTGCAGGAGATTTTGATCCAAAAATCAGATCAATTGGATTTGTCTGACATTAATCTATTACTCGAATCATTATCTCAGAGGAAGTCAGTTCTCGAAACAGTAATTATCAATCGATCGGTTAATTATGTTTTTATTGATTAATGTTTGTATTCAGAGCTGCAAAACAATCGAAAACGAATTACTTAAGGACTTCTTGCAACAGGTCAGACATCATAAACAGGAACAATTGGATCAATTAAATCGTGAGATAAGACTTATTGATGAGGACTGTCGTCGAGTCGATGAACTGATAGCAAACGAAGCGCTCAACAAAAGTAAAGCGAACGACACGAACAACAATAGCGCTGACAATAATTCAAATAACGCGGACTCCAGTTCTATACTCGATCGTGAAGTGTGGCCCTCACCGGAGCCCAGCAGTAGTAGTGCCTCCACTTTCGCCATCAATTTAGACCCGACTTTTAACAAAAGAAATTTAATCAATGAAAACGACATTCGGGAGCCGTGGCTCTTGTCGTCGCTCAACAGTAGACGAAAGAAAATGCATTTCCATTTCGAAGACTTAGAAGATTGTTATTTTACAACCCGTGCCAAAAGTCTTGTGCTCTCCTCTTCAGACGACGACACTTCTGTCGACGGTTTAAATGAATTCAGTGATACTCTGAATAAGTTCACGTCATTCAGTAGTCTCAGGCCTTTGGCCACTCTTTGCTACGCCAGCGATCTCTTCACCGGTTCATCCATTGTCTCATCGATAGAGTTCGACAAAGATAGTGAATACTTCGCGATCGCCGGCGTCACCAAAAAGATCAAAGTGTTTGAATACTCAAATGTTGTGAAGGACACACTTGACATCCATTACCCGATTAATGAAATGGAGTGCACTTCCAAAATAAGTTGTGTCAGTTGGAGCTCATATTACAAGGCTATGATGGCCAGCAGTGACTACGAGGGCACTGTCACCATTTGGGACGCCTTCACGGGTCAGAAAATGAGAACATTCCAAGAACACGAGAAAAGGTGTTGGAGCGTCGACTTCAATAAAGTCGATACAAAACTTGTGGCCTCGGGTTCTGATGACGCAAAAGTAAAGCTATGGTCGGCTAATATGGAAAACTCGGTGACATCTTTAGAGGCCAAAGCAAACGTCTGTTCAGTGAAGTTCAACCCTTGCAGTCGCTATCACTTGGCATTTGGTTCGGCCGACCATTGCGTCCATTATTATGACTTAAGAAATATAAAGAATCCTTTAATGGTATTCAAAGGCCATAAGAAAGCGGTCTCTTATGTAAAGTTCTTAAACAATGAGGAAATCGTTTCGGCGTCGACTGATAGTCAGCTCAAATTGTGGAATACCTCAAAGACTCCGGTTATGCGTTCATTCAAAGGACATATCAATGAGAAGAACTTCGTTGGTTTGGCCACAGACGGGGACTTCATTGCGTGCGGATCTGAAAATAATGCTCTATTTGTCTATTATAAGGGTCTCAGTAAACAAGTATTGACTTTTTGGTTCGATTCCGTTCGAGTTTTGGTATGTATTCGACATAAAATGATTGTATTCTTCGATAGACTACTAAACAATTTCTATGAGATTAGAGATTAGAGAAAACTATTGTTCGCTTCGAACACAATATTCAGAGATTAGACAAAAATTGAGCAAAAATTGTATTTTTTTTCATTCTTTTGTATTTTGTCTGTCAATGATTGTCATTATTATTACCGTTTGTATTGTTATATAAATTTGTGATACAATTTGTAGGACAAGGATAAGAGAGAAGACGACACGAGCGACTTTGTCAGCGCTGTCTGTTGGCGGTCGGGCTCTAATGTGGTGGTGGCGGCCAATAGTCAGGGAACTATAAAGGTTTGTATATATCTATGTATTGAACAAAATATAGATCAATAAATGGCTATATAGTGGTCTCTTAGTGTGGATGCGCTCTGAGAGCGAGTAAGTGATCGGTGGCTCTGTTGGATGTGTCGCACACTTAATAGTATAGAGAATAGAGAAGAGAAGCCCCACTTTTATTACATTAGAGATGCATTTAATCAAATTTTTTCTCTGTTCTTACGTTTTTCTCTTAATATAAAATATATTTGTTGTTCACTTATCACTCACTCACTGTCTCTTCTCATCCGTTCTTCAGATTCTGGAACTCGTATGACCCGTTCGGATGATTCCGATGATTGTCCGCTAATATTAGACATCAATTATTTAATAAAAATTGAATTCATTTTTATAGTATTGTATTATAAACTAATCAAACGTTTCATGTCTTATAAAATCAAATTTCAGTTAAAATAATAAATTGATTAATGATTTGAAATCAATTACAAGCAATCGTTTGCTTGGATCTAACGGTGCGCCCAATCATATGATACCACTTTGGGATTGACTGCAAATCACATTTATTTCTCTATTAATAACTGTTATGGACCTGACTTTAGTCCATAAATTCTATAATAAAATACATGAAATCTGTGGTAAGAGTTATAATAATTGGCAATACATTCAATTCACTCGGAATACACTCTGAATGAGTCGTTAAACTGTGATTCAAATAATTGTTTAAATTAAATGTTAACCAAGTCTTTCATTGAATTAATCAATCGATTTCTAATAATATTATAATATTTAATAATTACTTAAAATTTAATTACAAAAAACGACCAAAAAGTGAGTTCAAAATTAAACGACAAATCGATTGTATTTTTGATGCAAAAAAGTAGAATATCGGCAGTAAATCGTTTGGATAACTGCTATGACTCTCGCGGCTCACTTACCGACGACATCACCACTCAATCACATCATCAACAGAGAAGAATGGCTGTGATGTCAGAAATTGAAGACCAGGAGAGGAAGATTGTCAACGAGTTCTGTCATTTGCTGGAAAAATCCAAACAGTTGTTCAATGGGCTCAGGTATGACACGTCCGGTGCTTATTATTGACTCAGCTTTGAATCAATTCTTGATTCTAAAGGGATTTACCCCAATATGGCCACAAACAATGGCAGCCCTATTTCGGCCGGACTTTTGATGTGTACACTAAATTATGGAAATTCCAACAACAGCACAGGTATCATATTCACCACACATACTAACAACACATCACACACACCATCATTATTCTTGATTCCAATCATTTTCTTTGAAATTCTGTTTCAAATTCATTTCAAACGAGAAAATTATTCTTTTATTTGGTTTATCGACGAATATATTCTTTTTCTTGAATTTAAATTATTTACGATTTTCTGAATTCTCTTTGAATTTATGATTATTTTAATAACCGTTTAATTTATTTTTTGTGTGAAAACATTGCTATCATTTAGTTTTTAATTCTTAATGTTTTATTGATTCGTGATTTTCAATACAATTATTGATATTTTAAAAGAAAGCACAGAATAATTGTATGATAGCTCAGCATTAAATGTATCGTATGTTAGGTTTTCTTAATATAGTTATCGATTTTATCGAAAAAAATTTGAAATCATATAAAATAATTTCTATTTATTTCATTAAATATTTTCTTATCAATTAATTTATGAAAATTTTAAACGAATTGTTTATTCTTCAGACAAGTATTGGACGCGAAATATGGTCTCAAGAGATGGCAAATCGGAGAAATTGCTTCAAAAATCGGACAACTCTACTATCATTACTAGTAATTAAAGAGTGACCTTGCTCTTAATTGAAAATGTTTAAACAATACTTTATTGATTAGTTTGCGAACGAGTGAAACAAATTATTTGAACGAAGCGTTTTCCTTCTACTCTGCGATCAGAGCCCGGGGTTATTATAACAAAGCCGCCAAAGAGGAGAGGGCTGACCTCATGGTTAAAAAGCTGAGATATTTCGCGCGATTTATCGTCGTTTGCCTTTTGCTCAAAAAAATGAAATTAGTTCGCGATTTAGTTCGGGTTCGACCTCTCATTCATTACACTTAAGAATATTCTTCTAATTATTGATTGGTTTGTCAGGAATTGGCGAAACAGATCGATGACTACACTATGACTTACGATCCGGACGATCAGCTCGAGTGGTCACTTGTCTTGAGTGAAATCAAGTCATTCATTGAGGTTTTGTTTGGCTTTTTATTGAATTCAATCCAAAGATTAATGTCTTTTAATTGATTTATAGGCCGATAATATCGTGACTGTTGTAGACATGGATAACATTCCTCTCATTATATCTCATCGATTGAGTCCAATGAATACACCGCCGATGGAAAAAGTGGTGACCAGTCATTTGACTTTACAAGAAATATTGATTGTCGGCAACTGTTCTGATCAGGTCTGTTGTCTGTCACCAACTGTTCCCAAACTCTACAAATAATGGTTTAATATTTTAAATTTATTTTTAATTTCAGGTGAAGTTCAGTGAATTGACTTTAGATATGTTTCGAATGCTTCAGGCATTGGAAAGGGAGCCTCAGGAGGATATTAATCAGATGTACGACGTGTCACCAGCACCCGGTCGTATGCCTTTCACTGAAAACGGGGACCCACACCGAACAGGCAAAAGAGAGAACCCTCACAAATACCTTCTCTATAAGCCAACGTTCAGTCAATTCTTTGTATTCCTGGCCTCCGGTTTCAAAGAATTGCCGGTCAATGGAGTGCTTCTGTTGTACTTATCAGCGGACGGGTGTTTTGTCAACAAACAACATCCAGACGACGGTTTGTTTAATTGAATGCAACGATTATCTCATTTATTGATTTATATGACAGTGGGTTACGATTTCGGAGGAGTGGTTACGAACACAAAGTTGAGAGAAAGCGATCACCAAAACAAACGAAATATGCTTTTGAAAGAAATGCATTGTTTATATCCGGGGGATCTCTACCCGTTTCTGAGGCGACCCCTGTTCTTGATCGTTGACAGTGACAATAGCACAGCATTCCAACACATTCCGCGTTTCTTCGGACAACCATTAGTGGTGCTGATGTCACCGGAAGAGTGTCCGCCACCGTTCCACGACCAGCAGCACAAGGGTTCACTGTTCACACTATTTCTTCACTGCCCGCTGACCGCCATTTGTCTTATTTCCAATATAATCGAACTGTCGATACAATTATGGGAAAAGGGTCAGCAACAGATCGACCGTTTCCTGGCTGAGGCCGGGAGACTTATGGTCAGGGCTCGCAGTATAGACCCGGCATATCTCCAGTTCTATAGCGACGACTTTCTTAGATTACAAATTCTTCGATTCATCTTTTGTTCGGTAGTCATGAAAATGCACCGACTCTTCAAAGTAAGTCTCAATACAATCAATGATATAATGAGAGCACATCTCAAATATTTGTGTAATTATTGACTAATTGATGATATTTTGATTTTAAGGGTCGGCGAAGTTTTTTCCCGAAATCTCATCCACCGATTCCTGAGAATGAGATAATAGACAGTCCGAGTTTGAGACGTCTTATATTAGAAACAGCTGTTATTCTGGACATCAGATCTTTATTTAGTGATGTCGAGGAAGAATGACATACAGTTGCTGTTGACATGATGTTTACCCTGGCTTAGGGGGCTCTTAGAGGCATTCCATCTGATTATATTCACAAAACATTGCAACCCATAGTCTTTGGGCGAACAGACAATGCATTCTTATATATTCTGACCAAAAATGCCCTCAATTTTACTCCAATTTTATTAAAACTAAATAATTGAATCCACAAATCCCTCAAAACTACAACTCTTTTTGAATACTCTTTTTTCTAATTCTTTATAATTATTAATTGTTTTTACATTTTATGAGAATATTTTTTTGAGACAAAATTCGACAAAATCTTTAAACAAATATAGTTTTAGAAGAGAAGTGATTCAGTTATTCAACAAAAACAACAAACAATTAAAACAAATTCCAATTGAATTCTAATATTCAAGTGATATATAAATAGTGGAAAACTCGAAATTCACTCTCGAATTCTGTGCCCATTATTGAGATTTACTTTTTAAATATGAGATAATAATTGCAATTATTTTTTTGTGCACATTATTATTATTATTATTATTATTATTAATTAATTATTATTATTACAAATTATTATCAATTAATTGAAATAATCATAAAAATCCGAGAAAACGAAACATTGAATATAAAGTTGAGATAAAAGAAGAGTTGAAATTCATTTTATGAGATCTTTTCCCAAAACAATCATAGAATGGATTTCGAGGTTTCGACCAAAAAAAAGTTAAAACAAAGCAAACAAATATCTATTAATCTCTGAGTGCCTCCAAAGTAATGGTAATCGGATTGTTAACAGAAATGATTATATAATTAAAGACATTTTAGACGAAAGACAAGACCTAACACTTTAAACAGAACAGTGTTTTCTGATATGCATTCAATGAAATAAAAACAAAACAGAAATAATTTTATTAGAAAAACAAAAAACAAATACTTTTCCCCAAAAGTCTGGTATTAGTCGTTAAGGTTTTCAAATTGAATTTTAAAAAATTAACTGAAAAATAATAAACAAATTATTATATTTTAAAGATTCAAAAGATTTTGTGCACAAAATTTCAGAGAATTAAAAACAATTCCAATACTTATTTGAAAACTACTCTCACTATACATATAATCAATTAATCTCTAAAAACGGAAACAAATTTTATTTTTATCAATCAATTTAAGTGACTCACTATTTGCAAAACACAAGAATCGGTTGTTTTCTGTTTAAAATGAAACAAAATTAGTCACAAAAAAAGCAAAAATTAGTGAAGATTTTTCTGAAATAAATAAATTAATAAATCGCTCATAGATTTGCATTTTAGATGAAAATCGAAATCCATTTTCAAATTGAACTGTAAATACAATTGTAAAGAAAATAACTGTATATACAGTATATAATTATATATTAATATATATATATATTGTCTAAGAATATATATGACGCGAATCAAGACTTGAAGTTATGCTTATTTTCCAACCAAACAGTGATCTGACAGTTGATTGCAAATTGATTTATCATTTGATGACAAAATACAAAGATTTGACACAATTTTTCGACTATTGATCTGAAAAATACATTAATTATATATTCAGTGCCTCTTAACTAATGATCAATTTTAAAGACATTTTTTCTTCAATTCAATTATTCTTCAGAACCATTACATTATTGATGAGATTCACAAGAATTCAAAAGTGAGACAAAAAATTTAATTTTAATTAATTATTATTATTATTATAATTAAAATAATTATTAATTGAGAAAATATTTATTCACGAAATTATTATTTAAATATTTATAAAACTGTATGAAAAGCTCTTAATATATGAACATTAAAAATATGTAAAACAAAAGTTAAGAAACAGTGAAAGAGTGAGAAACTAATGTGTAATTCGACCTCAAATTACTATCAATTAAATAGCAATCAATTCAACGATTTCTCATCTGATTTAGTAATAAATTATAATTAATTTAATAGAAAACCACTTTTAGGCTAAAAATACTCACAATTTGTTTTGCGATTAATTATTAGAATTATTTCTTTGGATTAAAATATTTGTGAGAACTACTGAATCGGTCGGGATTTTGTGTGCGAGCAGTGGTGAAGTCGTCGTCTTCCACTATCCGTTCTCTAACAGCACTTCTCACTAATTCATCGAAATTAAAATTAAGACCAGAATTGGCTGAAATCTGATTTATGATGTCTTCTGTATTTGTCTGAACAATAGGTCGAACTCCAGAGGATATTAACGCGGTTTGCAACGAATCTCTAAGATTAAGGGAACGCCTTTCAATTTTGCGTTTTTTCGACACACCATTCAAATAGGCGTCACTGAAAGGTCTCGGAATTGTTTGTCTTCGTTGACGCTCCAAATCATTGGTGATTATCGGGACCTTAAAATAAGCATTAGTTTCAATATTTTAATACTCCATAAAAATTCGGACCCAATCTGGAGGAAGAGATGAATGCCAGGCCTCACTTCCGATGAGAACAGCGGGTATTTCACATCGAATTTCATTGAAAGAGGCCTCCATTTGAACACTACTGTTATTACTGTTGATATTGTCATCGAAATCGCTCTGAGCGTCGATGAACTCTACGTTTTCAGCTTCTATTGAATCGGTTTCGTTGACCACTTCTTCATTGGACTCATTGGCGGCAGTCATCGAATTATCTGATTCTGAATTATTTCTAACAATATATGACTGAGTGTTAGGACTCTGTTCGCTATTATTATTATTAATATATTCGTTGAGATGTCTTATGGCCACAGATCTCATCCATTCCTGAATCGCAGGATTGAGTTCCGATGAGATGTGTTCCTGAAGTCAATCGACAATAAGTTATAAGAAATTATTTAAATTTAGAATTGCTTACAATGAATGATCCGACCATTACGGGCAGAGCCACTACTCCATCATTAAAGCAAACTAGAAATGCAATTCATATAAATTAGTTTTGAAAAGAAATGAGATCCGACTCATACCCTGACTCAATGATATTAAATCAATAAGTATTTCTCTTGTGATCGCGAAGAATGTATTGCCATAATCTTGTTGTGGAGGAACCAAAAAGAATTGTAAGATACGATTCAAATTAAAGCGAAGAAAGTGTTCGATAGTCGCCATTATATTGATTGCGGGGACGAGACTCAGATCAGACTAATTGACAAATGAGTTAAACATTACAACTAATTATTAATAAAACAATTTTTAAATGCTTACAATCATGACTTCAAGTCCCGGTCGCCACGAATTGATAATTGAAGTGATGGCCCGATCGATGTTCTCTCTGTTGGGAGGATTTCCTTCCAAAATGTTTGTTTGCACGAAATCTTTTAGTGGTTCGCGAACTCTGTTCAATGGTTCAGAATTACCGGCAAATATATGGAACAAGTCTTGAAAACTAAGAACTCTGGCCATAACCATAAATATATCGTTGGCGATGTTCTCCCCCTCCACATATGAAAAGCCTTCCAATTGATTGAGAAAATTTGCGACATTAATGCTATTGGTTTGACCACCGCTTATGATCTGAAGAATTCCGTTGACAAACGACATAAACATATCCGTCATATTTGTTTGATTGTCCTCTCCTTCTCCTTCACCTTCTCCTTGAGTTTCTTGTGGAGGTCTTTGGTTATTGAGTCGTCCCATTAGGTCAATAAGAGTCGGGTCCACATTAAGTGATGGTTCACCCGTTGGGGTATTAGAGGGCATATTATTAGGATTTGTATTATTGGCACTTCCAGTGGTCTGACCAACAAATCCACTAATAATTCCATTTAAGAGTTGACCCAAACTCGCGAACGGAATATTTGACGTTTGAGTTTCATTAAAAGTCGTCCCATTATTTGTATTGTTATTATTGTTGTTATTATTGTTTTGGTTCTGATTTGATTGTCTGGAATTCCTTGCGGTAGTTATACCGACACTAACCCATGGCCTGATCTCTGGTACAGTGAATGGAGAAGTGCTAACAAATAAAACATACATTTAATGAAAGCAAATAATAAGTAATAAAACAAACCATTGAAGAAAAGGATCAAATGGTGGGATAAAGAGTGGTCTGGTAGAGGGGTTACTCCTGGGGTTATCGCTCTGATTGTTGTTCGCATTTGATGTCGGAATTTGGATTCGTTCTACAGTTGATCCGACTTCCATCACAACTATTGGACTTTGCGTTGAATACACAGAAGAACTTCGATCGCCTGAAAAGCTCTGCGAAAATCTGGGCACTGATGTCGTTGAATGAGTGGTAGTGCTGGCGGTGGCCGTTATCTCCTCTGAAGTTTGATTCGAAGTATTCGAATTATTAGCTGTTGTTCCGGTGTTTTGCCCCTGACTTCTGGCACTCGACTCTGTATTTGTGGTCTGCGGAGCAAAAGGAACAGAAACTGAAACGCTTTCCATTGAGGGCTGAGTGGACTGGACTACACCAACACTTAGGTTTTGTGAACTGAAATTAATTGAGAGGTCACTTATCAGATGAAAGACATGCGCCAAATGATGGTTAGCCCGTTGACAGTTTCGTTGCAGACTCGACGCTTCAGATATTTGCTGTTCATTAAGAGGTCCCTCAATAGTCATCAATTGTTGCAATCTTTGTAAGTGAGGTCGAAGTCTTTCTTGAGCTCGAAAAGCACTGTTCATCAAATCATTTACTTCGGACGCAACGACGGGTTGACTCCTTTGTTGACCCGAATTATTATTATTTGTGTTATTAGTTGTGTTGTTATTTGTGTTATTATTAGTGTTTTGGCTCTGATTTTGCGAAGTATTGTTTTGTGGCCTTTGAGTCGATCCAAACAAACCGGACATTAGGGGAAGTCCAAGAGCATTAGATGCAGCGGCGGTGGCCTGTGCTGCCAATTGTGCCTCAAGTGAACCCATATTGTTTGCATCGATAGTGAAAGTGCCGGTATTAGGATTGCCTCCGATATCACTGAATCCGGGAATATTATCTGGTCTTTCGATCACTTCAATGATAGCATTAATATAACCGATAAATCTGTTGGTCTGAGCTATACGTTGTCGGCACTCATTCTGTGGCGGCATTTGAGACAAATTTATCTGAACGTCAACGGATGAACCGTCCTCTGAGGTTCGAGACATAACTGTGGCATTTCGTCCGATGTCTCCCATATTTTGGACCATATTCTGCAGTATTTGTTGAAAACCGTTCGGATTGAAAGCCTCCTGAGGTATAGTGAAGGCCCCCACCAAATAACTATTGTCATCGGGTGTACGGCCAGCACCGAAACGACGGCCATTATGTGTGTGTCGCGGACTCGAGTGAGCGCTGGTCGGCGCAGAGCCCGGACGGGGAGAACTCGAAATAGGCGGCGCTCTCTTCACTAAATGAACAACTTTTCCGTCGTTTATCTCTAAAATAATATCAAATATCAGTAAAAATCAAAACAAACAAAAAATGTGTTAAACCGTAATCTTTGAGGAGTTTATCGTCGGCTAAAACTCGACCACAGAATATAAGTCGCTGTAAATCAGCACTTATTTCGACTTTGGATGCAATCACTTCTTTGAAATCCTTGACTGATATCTGTTTGAATCAAAAATAATTTAATACAAAAAACATTTGTTTTTGTTTTGTTTCTTACGTTTTCGTCGACATCGAAGTCATAATTGTTTGATTCAATTGTTTTAACTGTGATTTTAATCATTTTTAATTACAATCACATGAATTGGTTTAAACTAAATGTCATTTAATTAAACACTTTGTATTCAAATTGATTTACTTTTTATTAAAACTAAACAAATGTTTTGATTTAAATGTCGGCCAAAAACAGTGCAAAACTGAATACGATTTAAACGATTGAGTAATGCATTGATGAGAAGCACACAAATGACAACACATTCACTCATATCTCTCTCTAAAAGTCTCTTTATTTCAACTATTCCTACACTTTTCGTACAATTTTGTACCTCATATTTGTTAGTTAATAGTTTTAATGCCATAATCTTTTCCATTTTATTAATAGACTATTGAATTAATAAGAATTATATTATCCGAAAAATAACCCTTGTTCATATTTCAAGGCATTTCCAAAATTGTTTGC
>JAQGCQ010000164.1:0-20058 GCA_034699945.1 Chamobates pusillus
ATACCAGAGCTTTGAATTGATTTTATTTCAATTCAGGTTAAAAATTATCCAGGCTTAAATTCTCTATTTATCAAGCTCATGAAAGCCTTATTACAATTCATGGGAAATTTATCTTTCTACTTGAGATTTGGAAAAAAAATCAAAATTGTTATTAAGTACTTGAAAATTATAATTGATCATGCTCAATTAAAGATGCTGAGAGTGGCCACTTATATTAATTTAACTTGTTTAAATCAATACTAAGAGCATTTTTAGGTAATTTTACAGTTTTTATAAATAAGAATTTCAACATTTTAACACGATTAAATTATTAGCTCAAACATTTTAATTAACTTGGTATTTGAAATTTATAAGTGATTTTAAAGAATAATCACGATGAATATGAGGCAGCCAATAGTATTAAAACTCGTTGCTCATATCAATAATGAAATAATTTTCAGGTAAATTTACAGTTTTTTATGAATAACAATTTAGTCTCCAACTTTAACCAAGATTAAATAAATTGATTAAATCTTACATTCAGCGTCTGGGTATAGCTAGTAATCCCCACCATGAACATTGTCTGAACATGTTGTATATTGATACTTGACCTGGAACAAATTTTTTACACTTCATATAATCAGAGTTGATATTCAATGAATTAAAGTTCAAACTTTGAATGCAAAGCATATAAATTTTGAATCACTTTTAAACTCTTATTTATATTAAAAGTCTAAAGCAGGCGAGGGCGATTCATCATTTCCTCGTAATAGTTGAAAATTGATTGAACTGGATTATTCTTAGTTTTACTCAAAATTATTTTCAACTATGAAAAATAAGATGAAATCTCAGATGAATTGCCCCTCGATGGTCTAAAGAAAAGACCTGAACTTCAAGGAAATGGTCATTTTCTGACAGAGATGAGAACGCTTTTATACCTTACAAAGATGCACAGTTAGACTACCTGTACTACCTAAGGCTTACACAGACGCTGCTTACATTTGTATCTAGCTTAAAAGAAAATTTAATTTAATTTAATCAATTTAAATTTCAATGAAATTTAAAAAATGACCATGCCACGATATGTGACTAAAAAAATCATCTGGTCAATGCTTGCATCCCAAATAATAATCTTGCATGCTTATTATAATGCTAGATGAAAATTGAACATTAAATTACAGCCTATCAATAAACATTTAATAAGACCAAGACCAAACAAAAAATTGATCCAGCGAAATTAAACTAAAAGTTCGAATTATAAAATTAAACAAGATTTATTATCAAAAGTGTCTTGGATAAATAATTGTAAAGAAGACCAACTTAAACAACAATTGATCAAGCTCATAAAACACTTAAAAATTGCCTTAAAATTACAGTTTTATTATTTATTTTCTTTTAAAATCACATAAAATACACAAAATTTATGACTGATTTTAAACTTGGAAAAAAACCTAACCAAGCAAAATCAAAACATTTCTTTGTCTCTAATTGCCTGGAAATTCCCAATTCACAGATTAATCTAGCAATTAAACTAAATTAAACTAGGTAATTAACTAGATATTTCAAGCCTAACAATTTTCAAACAAATAAAGCTATTATTTTAATAATAATTATCTCTTAATATATAAAACAATTGACTCATTGATTAACAGATAAATTGTGTGCAAACACAGCACAGAATAAAAACTGGAGAACCACTTCTGTAATGATTGTCTCATCCCTTAACTACCAGTCCTCACGAGTTGTTCGCCTTTTCTTATCAGATGTTTATAAACATCATATGGAGAGGAAAAGTTGGGAAACCACTTCATTTTCTTTGTAGCACAGGGTAATAGCCACGACCACCCTACCCAAATCATCACCTAGATGAAATATTACTAGCCAAAATAAGCTCAAAACTAATCCAGAGTATAATTCTCAAAAGTAAACATGTTAAATTTAAAAACACGCATGCTAAACTACCATCATACAGGGTGTTTAATAAAGTAGCACCTCCAAATTATCATGCCTACCGGGGCTAATCCAGCACATCTCTGTGTCAATGGCTTACGTGAGGACATTTAAACTGCAAACAAGAGTCAACGTCAGAGGAAATACAGACTATTTGTATCCCTTCCTCGCGAAACAGGGCTCTGAAAGCCTGTGCTAACAGTACTTCCCATCGATTTTTCACAGCGTTTTCGATGACTGACACACAAAGCCGTCGACTCCACCAAAACTTAGGGCCCCATAAACACAGTGTTGTGTGTTATGCTGTGCAGACAAAACAGAGCTGTGCTGTAGTCTCTCTCTGTGTCAGTGCTGCACAAAAGAAAAGGTGTGGTCTAGCTCAAGTCTGTCTGTTATTGTGCTCGGGATCAATTAGGAAGAAAAAAAATATTAAAAGTCTCGCTCTTATTATGTAATTGTCTTTAGAGCTCAAGTTTTGCACAGAATATCATTGCTCTCTCCTATCACTGTCTCTAACTCTCTCCCACTCCACTCCGGTATTGTTTTTAGTGCATAGAATTCTGTGTGTATTGTTTTATTTGTTCCTGATCAATTTTTTATTCAATTGTACTAGTTTAATTTTTATTTGTGCCAAAGAAACAACAATTTCATCGTTTTATTGATTTAATAATCGTTTTGTTCGTGAAATTCAATTTCTTTTTAATCTTTTTAATCAATAATTCAATAATAAGTGTTATGGTCTTATCGGCCGATAATGAGTACCACCTAATCATGTGTTCATTTAAATACTATTCAAACTGTACTTGATAACTATATCCAAGATATAAGTCTTAATATAACACTGCCTTTCAATTGGAAAACTAATGCACTGCCTCTTTGTGTGCTCTTCAAATTGTTCATGTTCATTATTTGAACAAGGTAAGTCATTATTTTAAAATTTAATTGTTTTGAATTTTGCAAAAAAACCCGTTATTATTGTTGCCAAGACTATACATTAAAAGGAGCATGCTCATTTGCATATTAGTTTAAATATTTAATTATTACTTTTTTCAATGAATATTTTAGCATGCTAATTTATTTTGGAATTAAATGATTAAAATTATTCGTTGATTAGATTTTTTTCAGATCAATATATTCAAGCAAAAGTTAATAGAATAATCTAGGTTAAAATAAAAAAAAACAAATTCTGAATTAATCAAGCAGAATTAATATAAATTAAGGGAAGGGAGGGTTGGCTACACCTCTGCACTAAAGAATAATTATCTGAATTACATCAATAAATGGATTTCCTAGTTTACGTAATAAATTTACCTTGCATAATAATTAAATCAATATTTTCCTGATTAATATTACAGCGAATATTCAAAAGCCTTGAATACAAAAATAAGCAAAAAATACCTCAAAATCTATTCAATTATAAAACAAAAGGAACTTAACATTCATTAAAAAAAGATGAAAATGAAGAAAATTATACAAAAAGTGACAAAACATTCATCAAAATCAAAGTCAACGAAAAACTGCCGCAAAACAAGAGTTACGAAAAATATTGAAAAAGAGAATAAAAACAACAAAAACTCAAAACTAAATAATAAACTCTTAAATAGAGTTCAAAGTATTGCCATTAAAAAGACTAAACAAAAACAACAGAATAAGTGGAAGTACGGTATTATTGTCAAACAAAAGACCAAGCTACAAACGCAAAACATCAAGAACAAACATAAAAACGACTGTAGGCGCCGTAAAACCACCAAGAATCTATTCGAAAAAGGTATTATCACCAGGAGCATTGCCAGACTTCTAATAGACAAGAATCTACTGGATTTGGACCAAGAGTATCTCGTTTTGAAACAACAGCACACCACTAATCGTATACTCAACGATGATGTGCTTAAACTGGTTTTCGGTTATCTCGCCCTTAAGGACAGGTTCAGAATCCAGAGGACGTCCAAACAGTTCTACTCTGTTATACAGGAAATGCTCTCCGAACAGATGGCTCTCCGTATAGGTAGGCCTCACTCTCTTTTGTTTGTTGGAAAAGTTATTTTTTTTAATTTGGCCAAGGTTAAGGTCAAGGCTGAATGGGGAAAGTGCAATTTAATTATGTTTAAAGAAAACTTGTTTAAACTTACTAGTTACAAACTTGATGGGTAGACTTACTGGCAATAATAGCTTCATAGTTAATATATTTATTACAGTTCAAAAATCAAAATTTTGATAATTTAAAAATAGCAAGAACCTTTGTTGTGAACTAGTAAGGTAGACTTACTGGCAATTACTAGTTTAAAAGAAAGGTTCTTGCTATTATATTTTTAATTTATCAACAATTTTGATTTTTAAACTGTAATAAATATATTAACTATGATTCTATTATTTAAATTATTATTCTAGATAAAATTATTGGTAGTTGACGAAACCTACGAATTAATTTTGTAACTAATTCACCTGGATAATTTTGAAGCTTTTTTATTTAAAAGTAGTTCAATATTAATTAACCTGATCAATTTTGTTAGAAAACTCTTCATTTTATAAGTTGTTACCATGATAAATTACTCAATTTTCAAGCTCGTTTAATTTTAAAAGCTATTGATAAATCAAGCAATTCTAACAAGTTCAATTTAAAATTAGCTATTTCAAATAAATAAAGAAACATAATAAATAAAACTTGGATATTTTTTTTATAGAATAATCAAGTTAATTTTTCGAATTAACAAGCAAAAATTTACGCTAATAAAACGAACTAGCCAATTTATTTAAACCAAGTATTGTATTTAATCGAATCAAACAACTCGAAAAATAATAACCTAGTTTAATAGATTTAAAAACAAGCCTAGTTTGAGCCAAACTAATATTTCACTACATTGACTATATTTCTTGGGCGGGTGGGTAGGGTAAATGACAAAACTATATACTACATTTCCTTAAAGTGAATGTAGTGAAAAAACAAATAATAGAATAAATAAATAACCAAGCTACAATTTTTTTCACAAAATTCCAGGTAATATAGCCGACTATTACGCCAACTGTCAGGACAGCCGTCACTCGACCCTAAACGCCAATATAGAGGACGCGATCGCAAAGAAATTCTTTTATAAATACTTTTATATGAATGACATCACTGCCAGTAAAGAGACTTTGGGGCACATCCTCTGGAAGTGTCCGAATATCCGGTGCCTCGAACTGCACAACTTCAACATCGATGCAGAAACGGTTAAGTGGCTTAAATGGCACTCACCTAACCTCGAGTGTCTCCGCTTGGATGAGATCAAGTATGACCTCACGGCTAGAAAGTGGTCACAAATCGGTCAGTCATTAGGGGACCGACTCATACACTTGTATGTGGACGCGAACAGCATTAAGAATGACTTAACAAATCTGGTCCAACACTTGCCACTACTGGAAGAGTTTCAGCTAAGAAAGTATGAGCTGCCGGTATCGCTGCTCCTCAAGAGGCTGTCCTCAAATATAACATCCCTGTCCTTAACCGAGTGCGAAAAATTGACCCCAGACTCTGTGAAAGCACTGGTGAATAATCGGCAAATAGTGAGGAATTTATTAAACTTGGAGATACAGGTGAGCACCGGTGCCACTGAATTGGACAGTAAGGAAATATTTGCGCTCATCTGCCAGAACTTCGCCCGACTGAGACACCTGTCCTATCAGTCACACTACTGTCCGCCCAATATTTCTGAACTAATTCTACTCAAAGATATTAAATCATTGGAACTACACTTCAGTCGCGACTGTTTTCTCGATTTAACGCCAATCGAGTCCTACGAACTGTTGGCTCTCCGGTCGCTCACAATTCACGGCGCCTTCTTTACGCCCAGAATGATCGAGCAAATTGGTAAGCTCATTTTAGTGATAATTGTTAATCAACCTTATCTTTTTTCGCTTGATATTTATATGATGAATTTAAAATTAATTTAACAAGCTAAATATATTAATTATTTATTATGCATATTTTCTCAAATATTCAAGCTTAATTTAGAATATCTAAATACTTCCAATTTTAATTTTGAAAACAATTTAACAAGCTAATTTTCGCAAACAATTCAGGAGATTAGATTTAGAAACTTTGATTAAACAATTCAACTAGGTATATTTTTTGAAAAATTTATTTTTCAATTTATTATTTAATGATGAAAATTATTCAATCAAATTAATTGAATATTCGACAAGATAATTTTTCATTTTATCCCACAATTAATTTCTCATTTAAAAACTGTAATTTAATCTTTTTTAATTGGTTTATAGTACTAATGTTAATGATCTTGAACATTTTTTTTAAAAATACATTCAAACAGTTATTAATTATTTATCATGCATTTTTTCTCAAATATTCAAGCTTAATTTAAAATATCTCATTCCTCCCAATTGAAATTTTTATAACAATTTAACAAGCATAATTTTCCCAATCAATTCAGAAACTTTGATTACATAATTGAACTAGCTACATTTTAAAAAGCTAAATCCACCCAATACAGAAAAAAAATGATTCTTATTTATTAAAATTAAATTAAAATTATTTAACCTAGGCCAAAAATTTCCAAACTGCGAACGCCTGTGCCTAACAAACTGGGCCTTCTGTTGTGGCTGTCCGGACAACCAGATCGGCGACGCCGACGAATACGACTGTCCCGAATGCGACGACAAGTGTTGCCAATCATTACTCAAACTGGAAAGCCTTCAACAATTGTACCTGGAGTTTTTATACTCAAGCGATTATATCAAGCCACTTATCTTGTCACTTTTGACATTCGACAAACTGCACACCATAACACTGGTCTGGTATCCTGTCAACACATCCATTAATAGTATTAACTTTATTAATGCAATTGTCACATATGGTGTGACCATGGCTAAAAATAATAGACACAAATTGATCAAGTTTCAATTTGAAAAATATGTGATAGCATTGATTGACGCGTCGAAGGCGTTGCCCAAGAATTTGCTCATCAGGTCTATTGACTGACACCAGGATTAGTTTAATTTGTATTTTTTTTGTTAACCTATTTTCTATTCAAGCATGGTGCTTTTTATAACCATGTTAAATTGTGTCTTTCAATTTTATGATCATGCTCGTTTTGAATATACTGCAATTCTGTCTCAATTTATATCCAATCATTTAAATATAATCTGGTTAAAATAGATAAAACCAAAAATTCTACCTGGTTTATTTTTCCAGGTCTATTTCCCATGATACCTCGTTTGATCTAGGTAGTTTTAAAGTGAATTTTTCAATTTTTGAGTGAAGTCCTTCTTTTCTATTAAGAATTATTAAGTATTGAGAATAGTATTACCAAGATCTAAAATATGGGGTTATTTTTTCCATTATTCAAATTGATTTAATCAAGTTAACAATCTTGCTCATTTTTTTTCGCAACATTACTGCCACTAATATCTGAAAATTATGTGATCTTTGATTTTAAGTCTTATTTTCTATTGGAGTAGAAAAAGGGTTGGGTTCACACTTACACAGTATTTTATTTTAGCATGAACAATTTTTTTATTGACCATGCTCATTTTTTAACTAGTGAAATTAATTCCGATATAATTATTCCTATTATATTCGTTTAATACATAAGTATTTTATTCAAATAAAATTTTCATAGAATGTAAACTTGCAACTAGTTTTCATCATGGAAATTAATTTATCAAGCAAATTTTTGTTTTGAAAAAACAGCGATTAATTTGGATCTCAAAGAGAATTAATTATTCCAAACAATTATTAATCGATAATATCTATAATATAGTGTTTTAGTGAATGTGTTCTTATTTATGTAGGTATAGCCAAGATGGTAAACCCCATAATATTGAAGGTCTTCAAAAGTAACCTAGTGGAAATTTGAAAATCTCAAAAAGTATAGACCCACCGAAAATTGGCATTTTCTCAATCATATGCCGTTTACCCCGTTTACTTTACTGTTGATCAAATATACCTTGGTGATCCTGCAATACAGTAAAGACCACCTAAAATTGAAAACCCCTATCAAATAACTCTGGACCTTCAGACTTGGCTATCTCTGTTTTTAATTATTTTTAACCCACTATTCCTATTAAACATGTGGTGACCAAGCTAGGAAAGGATAGAATTGTGCCTGGGCTATTCGTGAATGGATGAAATTACCAGGTCTATTAGCCTTTCCTAGTTAATTACCTCATTATTAGTGGACTATCAGCCTATCCTTCGGCTAATTATTATAACTAATAATTATTTTAAATAATTAGTTAATAATTATTTAATCCATTAATCAAATTAATATTTATTTGAAAAGAAAAATTAACTTGTTTGAAAAAAGCATCTATCAGATACACATATTTGAAGAAAATATATTTTGCTCAATTTAAAAAATGAAGAGAATTTACCAAGATGATTTATATTTTGTGAAATATATAATCTATTTATTTCCCGAATCGATTGAATTTTTTAAAATAATCTTTATAAAATATTTGTTTCTTTTTTAGCAAGCTTAATATTTAATTTGTGAACAATTCCACTGTGGAAACATTCTTACAATCAAATTGTCTGTCGATTTTAATCTTGAACATTCTGTATAACGAATCACTGCCCGATAAAAAAATAGTTAACAAGATAATTTATCGAATAAAAACTCAATAATCAAATCAATATCTAATCAATAATTTTACCATGTACAATAATTTCGAATTGTTTATTGAATAAAGTTCTTTTTGACAATCTCTCATTAAACCTTATTTAATTAATCAAGATACATCTTTGTTTTCATAATATAGTAAATAGAGTAAATACACAAATTTGACCGAAGAAAAATAAACTTGGACTAATTTTTTCTAAAAAAAAAATATATTGTCTATCAAATTAAAATTCAATATAGAATTGACAAGAAATTCATAGAACTCATAGTTTGAGAACTCAAACAAATCATAACAATAGATACCAATGAGAGGACCACTCAGTCTCTCAATTAGTGAAAGTGTTTTGAATTTCAGTGACTATACATGTTATGTAATCATGCTACGATATTATTCTTGATTATAGATGATAAACTTAGCAATTACAAGTTATCCAGGCGATTGTTGCTGGCAATCGAACAGCACAAAACCTGTTCAGTAAACACAATTGTGCAAGTCAATTCTTGGGTGAAGAATATTCTGTTCCATTATTATCATCTGATTATACCAAGTCCTGGCAGATTGCATTTTTAATGGCAATTTTTGCAAGGCAAATTGCCATATATAGAAAGACCGTTGTATGTCCCCCCTCCCCCAAGATTTTCAACAATGGAATTTTTTTTGAAAATTTTTGAAAATTTTCTGAAATTTTTGGAATTTTTGGAAAATTTTTCCTAACAATGATAAAATAAAGCTTCTCTGTAAGGTTTCAAAATTATATACAAAAATTGCCATTATATGGGAATTCTGATTTCCAGCTTGTTTTTCGTAAAAAGGGTGAAAAATGAGCAAGTTATTTATTGTTAATTTTAAATCTATATGAAAACTTGAACTTGCTCATTCATATTATAATTGATTCTTTACAGAAAAAATGACTCTGCATTTGCAATCCAGGATTGCAATCTGCCAGCTCTTGGATTATACTGTTATTGATTCAATTCTGTTGGCAATTATATACCAAAAGAATGCTTTATTTTTAATTATCAATTTCTTTGTAATCGTTGTTATAATCAAGAACAATTTTACAAGATAATTTATCAAAAAAAAAGCTAAATAATCAAATCAATATCTAATCAATAATTTTAAATTGTTTATTAAATAATTTTTTCACTACATTGACTTTAGTAAATGTAGTATATGGTTTTGTCGTTCTGACCGGCCACCCACCCACGTTAATAATAAAAGACACCCTATGTTAAGTCAATTAATAAAGTGTTAAAATGGTTAAGAGGAAACAGAATGAAATACCATGTGCAATAATTTTGAATCGAATAAAGTTCTTTTTTTGACTACTTTATTAATACATTGAAATGTGTGTATTATTTAAGGTGAAAATACAAAACATTTTGAAGCTTTGTCATAATCTTGCTAGTGTGCCGATCCCTGACTAGGGATATGGACATTATGGTAATACATCCAAGTTAAATTTTGCTCGCATTGTAAGAGCATATCATTCAACATATACTTGTGGTGACACTGGATGAGCCCTTATTTAAGTCTCGTTGATTTTTTCCAAAGGAACATGATTGCATCTCCGTATCAATTTTAGATTTCTGGGTCCTTTGGCTTATTCTTGAGCTCGTCTTTGGTTCATCTGAGATATAAATTTTATATTTAGTAATACTTAAAAATTGAATTTTAAATTCCTATTGCATTATCTTTGAACGTATTATCTTGAGTCATTTTGAATTATTTTACCGTATTTATTCGAACATAAGCCGCACAATACAAAATAACATTCAATCCAATCCTACCCATTATAAGCCTATGCTTAAAACATCTCGAATATAAGCCGCACTACTTCATTTTAAAAAAAAAAATTGAGAAAAAAGCCTGTTTGAGCCGCGGCTTATATTCGAATAAATACGGTAGTTTTAGTTGAACAAGTTCAACTAAAATTGTTTTGATTTCCGAAACGACAGTAAAATTTGCCATACGCACTTCTAACTTTTATTGTTGAGTTACAAATATTAATCTTTAAACCAGAGATAACTTTAGGGAGGGGGTCAGCTGGTTTAATTTTGGCTCAAGCTAGCTAGTTAATTTTCCGTTCCCTAACACTTTGAATGCTTCCAAGTGAGTTGATAGTCCAAGGTGATGCTTAAATAAAATAATAATTTTTTAATCCATACCAATTTTTCCGATTGATGAAAATTGAAATCTAATCAAATGATGAAGTGTTTGACGAAAATGTTGATTATTGTGGCCATAAATCACTGGATTTAATGCCGAATTAGAAAAGGCAATAAACTCACTGATGTATGAAAATATGATGAACCATTTCGGTACCTGAAATTAAATTATTCAGAATGAAAAAACAAGCGATTTAGAAATGAGCATGATAGAAAAAAAACTCAATTTCATTTAGTTGATTTGAAAATATAAAATTAATAAGCTTGTGTAATTTTGAAAAATCTTATTTTATGAAAAATCATATTTATATATGTATATCATGTATCATATATAATATAATTTATATTGTATTTTGAATTTATGGCATACCCTCCACACATGGAGGGGTATAGGAGTGGTTATTTGAGAATAACCGAAAGGGTTATATCTGCAAATCGTGAGGAAGGGTTCACCTTTCAATCAACTACAGGGGCGGGATTTTGGCAATACCTCCTTGGGAATGACTGGATTGAATATATTTACCACTTCACCCAATGAGTGTCCAAATGCAGAATACAGGACTGACACCTGTAATGGCATCCAACAAATGACGAAACATACCACCATTAGACACGACATCTTGGTAACCTAATTAGTTTGAGATCATAGATGTTTAGCATTAAAACAATTTTCTTACATTTATATCAGGGATAACCAAATATTACTTTGGATAAAGGAAAGGGGGTTTTGGGAGAGTATTTTAAAAATATACAGAAATGGGGGAATAGTTGATATTGTTGTTTTTTTCCTTAACTCGAGGGAGGGGCCAACTTTAAGCCGGGATTTTTCGAGCTAGGTATGGTATGGTGCTTTGGATTAACCCAACTTCCTTTGGTTATCCCTGATTCGTATTGGATTGAAAATATATTAAACTGTTTTTGTTGAGTTAATTACATATGTACAGATAAATCCATAAGAGTGAATTTCAACTTGTATAGATAATCCATTTATCTAGCTTGATCAATTAATCAGTCTCTAATGAATTCATTGAATGACTAAATTTTAAAAACATGAAAAAGGGATTATTTAATCAAGTTGAAATTCACTTTTATGGATCAATCTGTACAATCAAACGCAAAATTGTGTTTTTCAATTTCACAAAATAATCCATTAATCATTATTTTGAAATTTATTCGATGAATGTGTTTATCAAAGACTGATTAATTGATCAAGATTGATAAACGGATTATTGAGTGAATGTAAAAACACAATTTAGCGTTTCCCTGTACAGACAAATATTAATGAGTGAATTTCAACTTGCACAGTTAATTCAAATGTTCAAACTTAGTCAATCAATGAATTTCTTAAAGAATGATTATTTAATCAATTTTAATGAGTGGATAATCTATACAAGTTGAAATTCACTGTTTTGAATTTATCTGTACTTAAAGTAAAGATCAAATAATTTTTTCTATTTTTTATAACAATTGTATAAAAACATATTTCATATAGAAATTTGCATACCTTTTTCTTCCTAGAGTCCTCTGCTCTCTCCATATGTGTAACATTTTCGCCTGGCTTTTTATTTACCCACATACGATATATTATAAATGAGTATGCTGTGCCCATCACCAAAACTGGCACAAAAAACAGTATGACCGTAATTGTTGAGTAGTATATCTGTTTTAATGGTCTTTTCGTCACACATTTCCCGTCTATTAGCTCATGATACATCGGCCACTCCTCACTGCAAGTTCCCTCAACCACATCCTTCCACTTAAAAAATATGTTGAATCAAATTATTAACAATAGGGATAACCAGCCGCTCTCAATTGGCATTCAAAGGGCAAAAAATTACTTTATAATTCATTGACACTTAAGCAGGATTTTCAAAAATAGTATGTGAAACCCTGGTTATTTCTCAGGAGTTACTAATGATCCAGAAGTCATTAAATATTCATTTGAATTTCTTAACATGTGCATCATATAATACGATTGATATTTCTTGATAATTTTAATGGTAATTATTGATATTTGAGTAATAGCCAGGGTTTCACATACTATTTTTGAGAACAGTGCTCTTAAGTTTCTTCAATCAAGTTTCTTAATAATTTTTGAACTTGCTCTGTTTGTTCATTGAAAATGCCTATAAAAATGATAATTTTAATTCCAATTGAGTTTGTAATAGGATAACTAAAGAGGGTTAGCTATTAAATTCCCTTTGCCTATAGAAAAATTCCCTATAAACAAGGCTGGTTTGAGTCAAACCAATATTTCACTACATTGACCAAACATATTCATATTTTTAAAAACAACAGGATTTCTTATTTGAAATATTCCTTTTTCTTTTGATAACAACGACAAAATAAAATTTGATTCGCCCAATTGTTTCTTTTTGATCATAACGATTTTGCAAAATTTAATTTAAATTAAATTCTCATTAAACAACTAATAAGTCTTAATTGAAAAGAGTATAAATTAGTTGCTAGCTTAAAAATATAGCATTCTTTAATTTGATACATTGTTTTTATAACTTTTCCTTTTAGCTGTCATTAAATAAGTCGAGCTCATTTTTCACTACATTGACTAAATTAATACATATATATCTTTACTACATTGACGAAGTATATATGTAGTACCGCATTTTCGCGAATATAAGCCGCGGCTTATACACGAGTTTTTGTGAGAATTTTGAAGAATCATGCTCTGCCGATTATACATGGAGTATTTTTAGTACAGGTTCATATTGTATGAAATTATTTTGAGTCTATTTATCAATTGTGCGGCTTATACTCGCGAAAATACGGTATATGTAATTGTTTTTTATATTTTTCCAAATCCTTCTCCTAAACTGTCATAAAATAAGTTGAGCTCATTTTTCCTCATTATTTTAGTGGAAATAACTTTGATTATACTTTATGATTATATAGTTACTAAACCATAATGCATTTAACATTTATCAAAATGATTGTACAATATTGATTACCTAAAACTTTACTAATTTAACCCAGGATAACCAATATGGGTAAGTTTAAAAAAAACCTCCTAGATTTCAAAAATAACAAAACTGCCCACACTATTTTTCGAAAATTAACATAACGTCTGCCCTTTTTGGCCTTTCCCATAATCTACTCCATAAAATCGAGTCCTTTGGATAATTCCTAGATTAAATAAATTGATTTCTTACTTGAATTTCTTGGAAAATGCGATTTATAAATAATGGCAATGAAACAAATAAAGATATGATCCAAATGGTCACTATAACAGATTTATGTCTCTGCTTGGTCACTCTTGCCCTTAACGGAAAAAACACTCCAAAAAATCGATTGCAAGATATCACCGACAATGTGAGAACAGAAGAAGTGAGGCAGGTCACTAAAAAATTAAGAAAAATAGTTCTAACAATAGAATTGATGGATATATTAATCATTATATTAATCATGATATTTGTTACTCTTTTTTTTTATTTGACAAAAATCAATATATCGACCAAATTAAGTGACTTTTCGGCAAATATACCAAAACATTAATATACTCTCAAAATGAATGGCTTTAATCTGATCATGACCAATTAGCTATTTTTACAAATAAACCGTTACTCGAATAGATAGGTTGATATTTTTATTTGCAAGTTCAATAATAAATAGTAATTCAATAGAGTTTTAAAATCTGATTCATAATATCATAATAATATCATTATATATTAGCTTTTATTGACTAAATTGGAGTTTATTTTTGAAAATAGCTAATTGAGCATGTTTGCTTTAATCCAAGCCCTAGCAGATTGCATTTTTTCGGAAAAAGGGTGAAAAAAATTAGCAAGTTATTTATTGATAATTTTAAATTCTTATGAAAACTTAAACTTGTTCATTCACATTATAAGTGACTCTTTATATCAAAAATGACTGTATTTGCAATCCTAGTTTGTCCTAGAATATTTTGACCTCAGCCAGGTACTTAATAACATGCTTAACCTGTATTTTGTTAATACTCCCTTGTTGATTTCTGATTGAAACTGCAAATTATAATGAAATCTCATTAGTTATCTAACAATAAATAACTTCATCAATTGATATTTTGCTAATAAAATGAGTTCACAAATAGTTCATATGATTTAATGTTTTGGAATAGTTTTCAAGATGAGATTATTTTAAACTTGATCACGCTCAAAATCGATTAATAATGTCCTTAATGTTCAAAAAATAAAATTCACGATGCTCAAAAGCCATTTATTGTTTATCAACTGTATTAATTAAAATTATACTCCACTGACAAGCAGGATCACTATGTGTGCCCAGGTCATATCTGTATTCTCCATATTTTCAAAGACTTAGTTTAGTGTCAAGCCCAGCGATGGGCAATTAATCTGAGATTAAATCTAATTTTACATAGTTGAAAATAATTTTGAGTCAAACTAAGAATAATCCAGTTCAATTGATTTTCAACTCACTCTAAACTATTTCGAAGAAATGATTAAACGCCCATCGCTGGTCAAGCCCCTCTTATTAGATGAGCCTGGCCACTCTACTCGTTACAAATAAATCATTATAATTTCTATAGATTCTGGCAACAAATCATCTGATATAATGAGTTTGAAAAGTTTTCAAAATGAGATCAATTTAAGCTTTACCGTGATCAAAAGCCATTTAAAAAGAGCAAGTATAAATAAAAACTATATTAATCGTCAAAATAAAAAAATATATAGACATTAGAATTAGATTATACATCACCCGACACATTCAACTCAGGGAGGGATATAGGGTATAGTAAAATGTGTGCAATTTTCAAAATATTCTAAATCAATTAAAAATAACTGAAATTTAATTTTTTATTACATTTAAAAATAATCAATTTCAAACAATTTTCAACTCTGGGGGTATTTTGGCTATACCACTCTTGGTGATTTCTGATTTAAACTTGCTCAAAATACACCTAGTCCTCAAGAGTTTTCTCATTTGTTTTATTTGATTTTATAACTTTATTATTTGATTTAAAGGGTTTAATATCAATAGAACCTAGCAACAACAACAAAAAGATTACGATAATAAATTTAATAGTTACTTTGAGCGAATCCCATGATTTTACACATTATAGGACCAAGAACATAAATTGGAGCATACAAATGGTGAATGAGGTGAACAGTGAAACAGAATATGCAAATAAGGATGTCGGTGAAAGCTAAATTTAAAAGGTAATATTTTGTTGTGTTATGTAATGAGTGGTTAAATTCGACGGACACAACAAAAGTGATGTTCCCAATTAATGTGATGACCACCATTACTATTGAGATTAATATTTTTAAATATGCTTTCCAATCGAACGGCGCGTTTAATAAATGCGGATTCGGGAAATTAAATTCAGTAAAATTAAAATAAAATGAATCGCACGAAATGTTTGACTCCATTTTGATTTTCGACAATTAAAGTTGTGATAAAAAAAAGCCAATTTGTTATTCTGTGCAAATAAATCTGAATGGG
Organism: Chamobates pusillus; assembly: GCA_034699945.1. Classification (NCBI taxonomy): domain Eukaryota; kingdom Metazoa; phylum Arthropoda; class Arachnida; order Sarcoptiformes; family Chamobatidae; genus Chamobates; species Chamobates pusillus. The sequence continues at coordinate 16,170 of JAQGCQ010000164.1, forward strand.
TAAAATTTTAAAGATAATCATGTATATATCATAGAGGCTTTAATCCGCCAAAGTTTATTCAAAAAGTAGTCATTTTTAATTTAATTATTTGATTATTCATAAATTATTATTGATTATACGAATCTGTAATGTAGTACAGTCCATTTCATAAAAGTGTGCTTCAACTTTAGTCGATAATCCGGCGGAGCCCAAATTTCCCGTTTCTCAAAAAATGTGGTGAATAATTAGCTAGTCATTTATTGTTGAATTTAATTTCAATGGAAAACTTGAACTTGTTCATTCGTTCACTTTCATACTCATGCTCTGAAAGTACATCAAAAATGCCTAGAAATTGGAAATTTTGCTGGAAATTCGGGCTCAGCTGCGATAATACATTTATCATATTTTTAATCAGGGATAACTTCAGGGGGGGTCAGCTATAAAACCCCCCTGACTTCGAAAATTTGCTAAACCCCCCCTGAATTTTGAAAAAATTTTAACATTACAGGTATAGCCCCCCCTCAGTTTTTAAAAAATTTTAACATCACGTCTATGGAGGCCGCCATTTTGGCGGCCATTTTACCACCCCCTGACCCCCTCCCTAGGATCGAAACACGAAGTTATCCCTGTTTTTAATATTAAGTCATTCAATAAATTTGTTAAAAACTAATCGACTAAAGTTGAAGCAAACTTTCATGAAATCAATTGTACAGTGAAACGCTAAATTGTGTTTTTCTTCTTCACTCAATAATTAGTTTATCAGTCTTGAATCAATAAGTTTTTCACTACATTGACTTTAGTAAACGTTGTATATGGTTTTGTCGTTTAATATTGGAATAGAATATTAGAAAACACTGTACCTTTAAAAAAATTCTGCTGATTGACACCGATATCGGAGCTTTTATTAGGTCCTTGTCCAAAACTTCAATTGAAGAGCAACTACTCTATAGTCTTAAAAGGACTGTAAAAAAGAGCAAAGCAGAGCTCAAACACTCAAAGAGTTCCCTTAAATCAGGGATAATTTCAGGGGGTGAATAGCCCGAAAACCCCTCTAACTTGGAAAATTGGCCAAAATCACCCCTGAGTTTTGTACAATTTTAACATTACAGGTATAGCACCCTCTCAGGTTTTAATTTTTAAATGGAAATTTTTGCTTTGAAAAATTGCCATATATAGAAATGATTTTGTTGTCCATCCCTACCCCGTCACTTTTTGCTTATTTCCAGCTTTTTTCAACATTACGTCTATGGGAGGCCGACATTTTATCCGCCATTTTATCACTCCCTGAACCCCTCCCTGGAATCGAAACAAGACGTTATCCCTGGCTGAAATCTAAAGCACTATTCCATATCAGTAATGCCCACGGGGGGATATAGATTAAATAACCCCTAGAAATACGACAAAGTCGAGATCCCCTGGAAAAAGTGACTATTAACTCAACTTTTTTTTTTTGCTTGCACGAAAACATTTTGTTAACCTAATTTTAATACCCAAATGGAAACAAAGGTAAAATTCAGCAAGTTTTGAAAAGTGAGTACTTTTTTTGCTTGTGCAATTTTTTGTGCTAACCATAAGAATTTTTACCAGACTTTCCTGGAAATCACAACATTTTCGAAAAATACCCCCTTGAAATTTGTCTGTTCCATGACCCCCCCTTGGATCGGTACCGTGGGCATTACTGATTCCATATACATGGACCAGTGCATGTGCTAACACGTTGCAAAGTTTATTAGAGTTATATTATCTAATAATTAAAATATTTTTATTAGCCTCAAAAATTTAACCCAGGTGGCTCTATTTGAAAGAATTAATATTCAATAAGAGTATACTAATTTTACAATAATATGTGATAAGGTGAATTCAAATCAAAAAGTATATATGTTTTTATAGTATAATAATTTTAATAAAGACAAAACTATATACTACATTTCCTAAAAGTCAATGTAGTGATAAATCGAACAAGATAAATTTAATCAATTGATTTACTCACCAAGTGTGTATATATGATTTTCAAAAATTTGAGGAGAAAATCAGTAAGGATACTTTTTTCACGACAGTACTTGATCTAAACATGAACATTTTAAAATATATAATCAAAGATTTTTTTTATACAAAACAAATTTTTATTTACTTGAACAATTTTTTTTAATTATCAGATTTATTAATAAAATGTTTTCATCAATTTAAGTAACAATTTTCAAAGTTAAATATTTTTGAATTTTAATTAAATAATCAATAATAAAGTTTTTCTTAAATTTTAATCGTTTTAAAGAGTATTATAAAACATTTGAAACTTTTTTCTAACGAACGATAAAACTTTCGTCAGTTGTGAAACAATGGCACTAAAATAGGACTGACATTAGATTTTATACTCATATGATATATAAAATCAATCGGGCTGTGCGCTCTCTCTCTCTCTCTCCTCCCTCTTCCTCTCTCTCTCTCTCTCTCTCTCTCTCTCTCTCTCTCTCTCTCTCTCTCTCTCCTCCCTCTCCCTCTCAACTATTGATTAAAAAAGAGAACAGAAGATCAAAATCACTCCTATTATTGTTCATAAATAACAATATAATACAGTTTTTTGTTCTTGATACCAGAAAAAATTTAATGATTTTTAGATCCATTCTGGTTTTTAAGTGAAATTGAACGTATTTTTCAATTACAAAAATAATAGTTTTTTGAATTTTTGAAAAAATTAATAATTCCCGAAATACTCACTAAAATTACAAAAAATGATGAAAAATTTATTATGTAATAATACATGACTTTTTTCAAATTCAATATATTATTTCAAATAAGCTTAAAGAAAGGGAGAATTCAATTTCTGGAATTTTTTTTAAACCTTCTATTTTGTGAAATATTTCAACTTATTATATGCATTTATTTCAATTTTGGCTTGTTTCTAGGTAAATATTCAATTTTTCCAGAAATGCTTGAAATCATATTTTTTAAATCTAAAATCAAGTTCTATCTCGTTAAATAATTTGGATATTCCTCACTTTTAATTTTTCTGGCATCAATTGCATAAAGCTGTAGTAGTACTGAACCAATATTTTGGTGGCTATGGATGTGAAGGTCCGCTCAGATCGAAATTTTGGAGCAAAAACTCAAAATTTTATATAAGGAAACACATATCTAGCTAAAATAATGACAAATAATAATAAGCCAAGATCTATTATAAAGTTCAATTTTTTACTTCTGTAAAATCCATGTCATTCTAATTTTTTTTCCCAAATGATTAGTTATTTTAAATTTTGAGAATTGATATAAAAACAAATATTTCTATGATTTTTAGAAAATGTTTACTTAAGAATGAAATTTGAGTTCATTTTGTTAAACGTTTTGTTCGGATCAAAACGAGTTCTTCAAACCTCTTGTTTTGCATTTAATATTATTAACAAAATACTGACAATTTTGAAATGCTTTTAATCATAAATGGTTTGATAACAAAACTTTAAGAGTTGAGAATAAATATTAAATAACCTCAGGGTGAGGGTAGAGGTGTGTGTGAGAGTGTAGGTGTGGGTAGAGGTGTGTGTGAGAGTGTAGGTGTGGGTAGAGGTGTGTGTGATGGTGTGGAGGAGGTGAGAGAGAGAGAGAGAGAGAAAGCGAGAAAGAGAGCGAGAGAGAAGGTTTATCTAGTTATATTAATAGCAAAACACATCTTTGGTTTTATAAAATAATAGAGAATTCCTCGAAAAACAATTTATTTTTCGGATCGAATTTCCATTGATTCGAATAAAATGTAATTTAATTTTTTAATTGAAATAAAACTATTAAAGTTTCAAAGTCTCTCAAACGACAAAACTATATACTACATTTCCTTAAAGTCAATGTAGTGAAAAATTCTTTCGTTCAGAGAGAGAGAGAGAGAGAGAGAGAGAGAGAGAGAGAGAGAGAGAGAGAGAGAGAG
>JAQGCQ010000165.1:0-20057 GCA_034699945.1 Chamobates pusillus
TGAATATATATTGATGAAGGCAATAAATAGACAGCTATTAGTACCAGTTTTGGTTTTCAAACACAAAGAGGCGTTGAGTATGAAAATTGTTTTGAAAATCACTTCCTCTTTACTACTAATGAAGTGAAAGTGATTTGAAATGTTTGACAACATATTGAGATGACATCACATAAGATGTCTGAAACGTCTGAATATCAGACAATTGATTGGGAAACACATCGAAAATATGTCTCACAAATATCAGACTCCAATCAAAACCTAATTTTAGATTCTCTCTCTCTCTCTCTCTCTCTTCCTCTCTCTCTCTCTCTCTCTCTCTCTCTCTCTCTTTAATTTTAGAATAAGAATAATTTAACCATGTTTACTTGAGTTAGGAAAAATATTTATATTTGATGGATCAAAAACATTGATTTAATAGAGAGTTGGTTTGTATTCTAAACATCGCTTCTTATGATTCAATAGATTTATTCAAATTTGAAATCATTGGTCCGTAAAATATTCGGATGAATTTGATTTAAAAATATTGTAATTGAAATTCAAAAAATCTCAGAATTATTTAAAATGTTAACAACACTTAACTTTACGCGAATTATATGACATTTTCACAAAAACTAATATAATATTCAAAATTAAATCAAGAAAAAGGTTATCGAATGGAAAATTGAATTCAATTCTAAAACAGAATTCAAGTTCTGATGAGAAGAATAATGAATAACTTTTACTACAATTTATGACAAAATAATTCACTTGAAAGGGGTATACATTCAATGTTTTGAGTGGCGCTCAACTGATTTGTTGTTAGATTTCTGGTTTGTGTTCGTCTCTCAACAAAATTCTTCACTTTTTTGTTACGAAACCAAAACCTTAAGAGAGAGTAAACAATAGGGACGAGACCTACATTGAGCTGATCCGCCATCACTCTTTGGGTCGGCTCTGGTCTACTCCACAGCAGAGCTTAGATCTCTACCAAATAGTTTTTGCTTTATTACTATCCTTTTACTCTTTTTTATTTTTGTGCCATTCTGTGCCATTCTGTGCTATTCTATGCTATTCTGTGCACACAAACCATCTCTCGAGAGACCAAAGCTTTTCTCTCCTTTTGGCGAAAGAGAAACAGTTCTTAAGAATAGTATTTTTTGAGTTGAATTCAATGTTTTGCGAGAAATGTGAACGTAAAACATGAGTCAATTTCTGGTCCTTATATCATAACTACACACATATACCGATTCTAAACTCTATTTCAATTCAGATGTCTTTCCCATCTATTGCTTGTTATCTTATCTGATGGTCGAAGGTCTCAGTTATTCAGTAGACTTTCCGTTTGACAATATGTTTGGGGAAGACATACAAACATTGCGATGCATTTCGTGCCAAAGCATTCCAATTGTTTCTTAAATCAATCACTCGTTTTGTGTCTTTCATTTTCTAACGCAATACTAAATCTCTTTTTTCTGTCTGTCTTTTGTAGACCTAAACCTCTCCGCTCTCTATATTCAGAGAAGACTCTGAGTTATGACTTTGGGCTCAGAGGCTGTTTCAACGCATAGACTGCTCTGTAGTATAAGATCTCGTTTTTGTGAATTGGAATCTGTTCTGACCCATCAAAGACATCAAACACAACAACATGTGAGCGCAAAACTACACCAAAAGACTCACATCAGTCACACTCTGCCATCAATACTAAGGTATCATTTTGTCCCTCTTTTTATGACATCCAAAAAATGTTAGCATTTTTCCCATTTTTTTCCATAACTTTCATACAATTGGATCACTTTTTTTCTGGAATGAGTTTTTTTTCCACTCATATTGTATTTATTGTGTGCTTTGTTTTAACAGAAGTCCGTATCTATTGGTGGTAGTGGTCTGTTGTCTCTCTTATTGGCCTTCAATTTGGGGTCAACTTGTGTTCGACGATCGGCCGGCAATCATCGATAACAAAGATTTGAGGCCAAACACACCATTATATCGATTGTTTGTCAATGATTTCTGGGGAACACCGATCCATAAAGTAAGGAGAGCTCAGCATTTATTCTTAGATTTTATTTATTGTCCACTTATTGTTGGCTGAAAAACGCCGTTATTATTACATTCAATACTAATTGGCGTCAAATAAAAATTGATATCAAAAGAAAGACAACAAATGAAATGAAATCAACAAAACTTATCGACCGCTTCCTTAAGCCATGAGATCGTAAAACAATAGGAATACAAATACTATAAAAATAAAAAAATAAGTTCAGTTCTCAAACCAAACAACTTTTCAGACCATTTGATTAAAGCTAAAACTATTCTCTCATTTTTTATATCTGTAGTTAAAAAACCATAAATGAGTGTAAATGCAGTTTATTTTATAATTTTATTGCCATAAACTATAATAAGCTATAATTCAAAATCCTATTTATTATATTATTGTTCTTTTCGCTCATAAATTAAGCGTCGCTTCCATTAAAAGCCAGTAATTTCTGATAACTAACAATAAAATTCATGAATTATTATGAGTTTGAGTCGAATTAATTCATAAGTTGTCAAACAAAATGTTATACAAATTGAATAAATCTTTTCTATTTGTTAATAATATGCATTGAAACTCGTTTTAAGCCAAATGTCAGACTTAATGTCAAACTAATTATTTGCCAAATAATCTCATCAAACAATCGAAACAAAACTCTAATAATAAGCTCTTTTCTGACGCTTTTTTTGGTAAGAAATTGAATGAAATTTATTGATTATTCGACAAAACATGTTTAGACAAAAATTCATTACAAACGGATCCAATCAATCAAAGACTATATGCAATCAATCAGTTCTGTCGACTGCTGTCTAACCGATCAAAGTCTGCATTTATTGAAAAGACAACTAAATCTACCAAAAAATATAAGATTGTCTTCATTAGAGTGAACTGTTTTCAAGTTATCTCACAAATTATTAGTAGAGTAGAGATACCCTCACTTATCACTAGTGCCCACACATTTCAAATCTCTGGGTTTCCATTATTTTTTTAATCTTTACTTTCGATTCGAAAATAATTGAAGTAAATATTTGTTTGAAACAAAAATAATATCTTTTTGGGTTTACTTTTGATTTAAGCCATTATAACGAGAAATATGAGACTCTTTTTTTTGTAGAAAAAAAATCAATTTTTTTGCCCAAAAACACAAAGAAATGAATTCTAGCAAAATATCGATAAAACACTGTTCTTATTACTATTACTGGCATTTTTTGGTTGATATAATCTTAACATAATTTTAATATTAATGAAATATTATTGAATTTAACGAAAAGGATTTCGTTTTAAAGGCTTATCAGAATTCATGGTTTTGTTTTATAGAACAGAAAGAAAAAAAATGGTTTGACATCAATAATGAGATTAAATTATTTAATGAATTTGGAGAGAATAGGAAAGACTGTTCTCTCACTCGTTATATGAGAGAAGTATAGCGAAAACGTTAATCAAAGACACGAACTCTTAGCGCTTCAATTAGTATCGAAAGTAATCACATTAACTCTGATTATAAATTGACATAAAAAGAGTGCACCGATGGATGGCTAAGGAATGTTCGCTTCATTAATTTCAAACTCTTAACAACACAAAACGTTTTAATATTTTGAATAAAAAAAATATAATAATGTTTGATGTGATCACTAAATATAGTTAAACAGCAGTTGTTATGCGATACTCACGTTTAACGACTGGTTATTCTCGTATTGATTGTTAGGTTAGGCAGACATTTGGCTCTTTAGACTCCTTTGCCTCCAATACCTCTCTTACTCTCTTAGCTGAGTTAGCGCTGTCTCTTTGCTCTCTTTGCTCTTGGTTGTTTGAATGTTGGGATTCTGCAAATTCTTAGTCTGACATTTAGTTCTATTCTCACTTCTATTGAATTTCCTTCGAGAATAGATAGTGAAGTGAGAGATGGGGTCGACAGAGTCGAGTGCTAGTCTAAGTTAGATGACTAGCCCTCCACTCATTGCTCAGACTGTCATTCCTTAGTCTTAGTGTTTAGCTATCGTTTTGCTAATAATATGAGTCGAGAGTAACAGTAGTTGAGAGGAATTAAGACTTATAACAGATTCAATAAACCGATCGGACTATCCTTCGGCTCATTTAAGAAGTTCACCGATTAATTATTGCCAACAAAACAGATCACTGAATAGCACTGAACAGCACATCACGAATACAGGAAAGGTCTGAATGAGAGGCCAAAAAACACGCAATTTTTCGATAAACCAATCATTGCATGAAATGAAAGGGAATTCATTGAATTCATCGCTAAATTAGTGATTAGTTATGCAATTGATGTGTTGTCTGTTCTGCGGATCAGACATTTGATCGCATATATGGCACAAGACTTACAAAAGAATTGCATTAATTTTTAGGAGCAGAGCCACCGGAGTTACCGACCGCTCACTATTCTAACATTCAGATGGAATTTCGGTATTCATGGCTTAAATCCGATGGGATATCACATAATCAACATTGCATTGCATTCATTCGTTTGTCTTCTCTATTATAAGTAAGTCCAGAAGCGATCCAATTCTTTTGAGGCCAAACTTTGGAGTAATGCCTCTGAATCTCCAAACAACTCATTATATGAAAGTCATTCATGTTTTTTCTCTACCCCTCAGTTACTGTCAGCTCCTGTTCTGTGATTCGACGACATCTCTAATAACTGCACTTCTGTTCGCCGTTCACTCAATACATACGGATTGCGTACGTATTAGTCGTAAACACATAACTAGTATTTGACGAATAGATAATCTATCGCTCACTCAGTTATAGTCAGTTATCTTATGTATTGCACTCAAACCGACTCAAAACTAAATGCCTTTTCTCTGCCAATACTTATATGTGTTCTGTTGGCTGAGAGAACATATCCTTATCGTTAGCATAAATTCAAAAAATCAGCAAAACTTATCGCTCAGACTCACCCCCGGAGACAAAAAACTTATTAGACTCTTGAGATTCTTAAAAGTTTGAGATTTTGTTCAAATTGCTTCTCAAGAATTCCTAATGACTATTGATTCACAAATACTTTACTTTATATTAAATTTAATGATAATATTTCACACAAATATTGAAATCTTTGCGTCAAATATATTGAATATATCCCTAAAAGCAAATAAAATCTCTGAAAAAAATGTTTGGAATAATTTTTCTATAAAAAAATAGCTGACTGTATATAAAATGATTTTCAGTCACGTTTAGGGTTTAGTAATCATACTTCAAATCTACTCTTCTGTTGCACTGAAAAAGTAGTCTCCTCTTTGTCTGAATTCACTTTATTTAATAAATAAATTATTGAAAGAAATTTGATTTAATAAATAAACAGAAAAAATATTATTTATTGGAAAGAAATAAAAGCCTAAAATAATTTGTCATTTTATTAATCAATAGCATTGTCTAAATTGGTAGGAGAGTAGGACAGGTCAATTTGACAATAATGTGATCGAATGTGAATCAAATCAGTTGATCCTAAAACAAGTCACGATTTGGAAATAATGGATACTTTTTGAGTCATTAGAATATTTGACATTAGAGTAGTTTTTGTGGACAATTGCTGTAATGGACTAATTCAGTGATACTCACTATAATGTTGGACACTCTCTTAAATATCCATAGAGTGTATGACATGAATTAGTAAATGGTGTGCTCCCACACCGAACCACTCATACATTGCAATTCTCTAAAAGAGTGCACAACTATAGTAACTGTCTATTTGTAAATTGAAATTTTATGGTATTATCGCTTTTTTTCGTTGAATTCTGTGATATACCAGTCCTTATACCAGTCCTTATGCGCTGTTATTCATCAATTGTAAGCAAAGATCGCAAATCTCATTACAACTTCTTTTCAATCTTTTAGTACAAAATTTAGACGAATTAGAGATAACAATATTGTGTGCATATGTCGAGTGTAGTCCCAATGCCAGTCCCAATGCCAGACCCAATTCATGTCTGAGAAAACTATTAGATCAGTACTACTACCAGTTTTTTCCTCTCAACTGTTTTCAATCAGTTTTTGTGAAGTCATTCCTTTCCATTGCTTTCATTCTTCACTATTGTATTGATTCGATCCTCAAATCCTTGAAAAATAAAAAATACAATATTTTGTGTTTGGCTTAACTTAAAGGGAAACCAATGAATACATTGACAAAAGTGTGGCACAAAATTACAGTACTATCGACGCAATCGAATCAAACTTTCATTTGATCCCTGGATTTGAGCCCTCCATTCAATATTTGCATTCATTCCTTATTTTTGTTACTTATTTTCATTCTTTTCCACTATATTTCTCTCAATTTGCTTAAAATTATCGTTTTTTCCTGCCTTTCATTTACTCCACTCTTCTGTCTGTGTATTCATTTGCCAACTCTTTGCAGATAATATAAAGCGAATCAATAACTATTTCAAAATACCAGTCCATCAAAAAACAAAACGCTTTTCCTATAAAAAAAAACTGGCGGTGAGAGAGAGAGAGAGAGAGAGAGAGAGAGAGAGAGAGAGAGAGAGAGAGAGAGAGAGAGAGCCGTGAACTTATATCGATTTATCCATTAAGGCTCAGAGACTAGAATTTTTTTAGTGCATATCTCTCTCCTTTCCTATCCCTCTCCCATTCGTTGGTTTAAAGTGTGATAAACCATTGCCATCAAAATATCCCTAAACTTATATGTTTTTTGGGTTCAAACTAAGAGCTCGTTTGACTACAACGCGAAAAATGCATTTAAGTTTCGAAAAATATTAACAAAACACTATTGGTTTATATGGTTTGTACGGCTTTTCTAAAGCATGTGTTCACTTAAATATTGCCTAAATTCGTGGTCAGACACAGTAGTCGTCCATTACATGGTTTGTCACATCGAGAGCTATAAAATAGAAGTCTTGCAAAAAACACATAAATCTGGAATTCATTCAATGAAATAATGATGTTTTTAATCAAAAGCCACAGAACTGTGAAATCATATCTCAAAGAAATGAACAGAATTTTCAGTTATTTATAATTTATTAATAATTTATAAACTAATCTTAAATAGAATTTGAGTGAAAGTAATTGATTTGAATTATTATTTGTTATCAATAAAAGGTCGCATCGGTTGTCGGAAGGGCTGAGCTATTGTCTGCTATATTTTATTTATCGACTCTTTTGGTGTGGAGTTCAACAAAACACAAATTAAAACACAGATTAGTTATAAGTATATTATTTTCGTGGTTGGGATTCCTTTGTAAAGAGCAGTCACTCACTGTTCTGATAATATGTGCCATTCATGAGTTGGTTTGTCGACGACAGCCTCCGAACAAAGTAAGGCTTCCTTTTATTATTTGTTGCACTCGAATAAAATTATTGAGAAAATAAGTTTTTAATGTTTTGCTTCTATTCTTGAATTTTTCATTGTATGAGTCATTCATCTATTCATTCATTGATTCATTTTTCTCTGTTATTGTCTTCAATTGTCTCCACAGGAAAATAAAGTTAACTCAAAAGCAGTCAATTTAAACGCTATTATATCCAGAGTTGGAAACACAAAAAAATTCCAAATCGCTTCGAGGAAAACCGTTAAAAACATATTTATTTTATTGTCTGCATTCCTCACAGCACTCGTATTCAGATTGTATATAATGGGAAATCAGTTTCCAAAATTCAATCGGTATTTAATAATTTTCTTTTCAATTATCAACACATAATTATATGAGCAAGCATGCTTTATTCTATAAGAATATTCTTATGGCTTTCATTCTTTAACAACATTTTTATTTCAATTTCAATGAATTGTTTCCAACAATTGAGATAAAGTTGAGTTAAACTAAACAATTGATTTTTGAATTTGGTATTACATCAATCATTTATACACTAAATTCTATTTAAAAATATAATCAAGCAAAAATTTTGATTAAAAAAACCTAATTGATTGAAATTCTTAATTTTTTTATTCCATTAAATATGACTTCAATATATTCGTATGAAATACTTGTTTTGTTAATCCAAGTAAGAGGTGATCAAAACTATTCCGATCTCTGGGAGGAACTCCCCCAACATTTTCAAAATGAAAGTCTAGTCTCAATCAGAATTTTTTTTAAGTTAAAAATAATTTTCAAAAATCACTTTTTAATTGAGACTCGACTTTCAAATTTTTGATGTGATTTTTTAGTCAGAATTTTGTAAATTTCATTAAGTATTTCAGAGAATCAGAGCTGAAGAGCTCGTCTTTATCACCTTGGTAATCCCTGATACACATTTCTGACTTAATATGAAAAGTCATTAATTTTTTTGCTTTCATTGATTATAATATAAAACATGATTTTCTTTAGAATTCAATGAATGCCTGCTTTTCATACAAAAGTATATTAAATTTTTTCGATGAATTTTGTATAGAATTCTGAATAAAATATTTCTTTTAATAAAATTGAAACAAAAATAAAAATGAGGCGAAAGAATGAAAAACATTAGATTAAAAGCGAGGACTAAAGGAATGTTATTATTGAGTTTGCAATTAATTATATGCTGACAGGTTGGACAACCCGGCCTCATATGCTGAGAGTCCGACCCGACAGTTGACCCTTGGTTATTTGGTTGCCTTCAATGGTTGGTTAATGTTATTTCCATGTGATTTGAGCTGTGATTGGACGCACTCATCGATTCGATTGGTGTCACATTTGAATGATCCAAGAATTTGGACGACTGGGGCCTTCTTTGCCGCTCTTCTCTACTTATTATACTATGCCTTAATCAAAAGCCAAGACCACAAACTATTTATGGTGAGTCTTAGAGTCACATAAACCCAATAGAAATACAATATCTTCGCCGACAAGTCTTGTATAACAAAAAATAGGGAAATCCATAAAATGATTGAAAGGTTTCGGAAAAAATAGCAAAAATATTTGTGGCGACGAATAAATAGAATATAACTTATATTTCTTATATACAAATATCTCATATATTGTATACAATGTATTGATTTGTATGTATTGTATGGACAGGTGCTTAGTTTGGCGATCGTGCCCTTCATTCCGGCGTCTAATCTATTCTTTCCGACCGGTTTTGTTGTGGCCGAAAGAGTACTATATCTGCCATCGATGGGATTCCTTCTCCTCATAGGAATGGGTGTCAAGAAATTGTTTGACTACTGGTATGAAATTCTTGACTAAAATAATTAACTTTGAGTTCCAGTATTTTATAGTAAATAAAACATAATTTAAGTTTACGTTTGTTTTTCTTCATTTTGAAAACCTTAGGGAAAGCCATACGCCTAGTCTTAAGACAGTAATAGGCCTTCTGTTGATCGTTCATATGCTTAAGACATATCACAGATGCACCGAATGGTAATCCAATCATTTCTTTACTATTACTCCTAAGCTTTTAAATAATGAAACTTTTGGTTTATTTCATATAAATTATTGCCACAAAAGACTGACATTTATTGCATTCATTGCTTTATTATATAATTTATAAAATATATTACTTTTTGTCATTAATATTGTCTTGAATTCAATTTTCAGGAACAATGAGTACTCTCTTTATTCTTCTGGACTTAGAGTAAACCCAAACAACACAAAACTGCTCAACAATTTGGGACGACTTTATGAAAGGGACGGTAACTATGATTTGGCGATCACTTACTTCAAAGAAGCGATTCTGTGCGTAATTGACTCATAAATCTCTTCTAATGGATATATATATTGAACACAATTTTTAATTTGATTCTTATTTGTTGTGATTTCAGTATTGAGCCAGAGGATGTGCGAGGTCATCTCAATTTGGGCAATATTTTTGTTAAAATTAATAATTCAAAGGAAGCAGAAGTTTACTACAGAAGAGCAACAAATTTATTTGAAGAGTCGGCTAAAAATTCTGATCAAATCTCTGCAATACATTTAACGGCATTATTAAGACTCTCTGAACTAATATCAAGAGATCCAAAGAAGACAAACGAAGCGTTTTTATTACACCAAAGAATTTTGACTCTAAAAAGTGATTTCAGTCCAGCCTTTGAGAGTCTCTCCAAAGTAATGCGCGCTTCAAACCAACGCATCGAAGCGACCGTAATGTTGGCCAAAGCCCTCGAATACGATAACTCAGACCCCGATATACTCTATAATGTGAGTCATTCTCTAAATTTAATCTCAAAATCTAATCCATTACTAAAGGTTTTAACAAAAAGCAGAAATGAAAAACCTTTTACACCTTTTTTTCATTTGCCGACAATTTTTTTTGAAAATTATTTTCCCAAATGAAATGACAGTACCTTTTGAAGGTTGAGTGCAATTCAATTTTGAGCTCCCGATGAAAGTTATGATAGACTCATAAAAAGCTCTTTCCCTGATTTGAGTTCAATTTAATTGTTAATAATATTAAAAAGTGTCTGAAATATGGGTTTAAAAATCGATTTCAATTCTAAAACGAATTTCATTTGATTTGACTTTCAGTTGGGTTTAGTTGTGAACGAAAGCGGTTCACCGCAGGACGCGCTCCAGTTATTCGATAAAGCATTGAGTTTGGACCCACACCACGAACCCTCGCTTCTGGCCTCTGCGCGCATTATTCAAGATCAAGGGCTCAGTAGTCTCAATGAGGTGGCCATTGAACGGCTCAACACAATTATTGAATTGGGAAGGGCTGATGAAACGGTTTACTTCAATTTAGCGATGCTGGCCATCAAAGTGCGCCGCTTTGATAGAGGGAAACACTTTTTAGAAAAAGCCATTCAAATTAAATCAAATTTTTCAGAAGCACTCTATAATATGGCTCTACTCCTCTATAATGAAGATTCCCCGCAACCGATAGAAGCGGTTGAATACCTGACCAAACTTCTAAAGACAAACAGTGAACATATTAAAGGTCTCCTCCTTTTGGGTGATATTTATATCGAGTATTTCAATGACTTAAAGAATGGAGAAAATTGTTATTACAAAATATTGAGCATAGATTCTGGTAATGTCTTCGCTCAGCACAACCTCTGTGTAATTCAAGTCCGAAGAAAGCACTTTCACGAAGCGATTCAATGCTTTGAAAAGATTCAGAAGAATAACATCGGATCAGTTAATGTGGAACACCATCTGAAACTGACCCGCGATTTATTGCGAGATCAGCTCAGGAATGGCAGCAATGAATTCAAATTCTTGTTGTAAACGATATAAACAAATCTCAGATTATATTATATTCGAATATTTTAAGGATTCAAACGAATAAACTATAAAAAGAAATTAAATCCAAAGACATCTATAAATTAAACATTTTTTTCATTGACTGAAATGACAAAAATATTTATTGTATTTATTGAAGTGTTTGTAATGCATCACAAAAAAGATTATAAATATATGAAAATATCTATCATTTTTTGAATAAAAACTATTTAATGTTTTGTCGAGTATTCCATCATTTTTTGATATCAGGAAAAAAATTGAAGTCTTTTCATAGAAGTGTTTGAGTTCTGAATATTTTTTTTCTTTAGTCAAAAAAAGGTCGTCTGAAGAGAATCGAAAGCAATACTAATTCTATAAATATTGAGGACTCGTTTGACTCATCCATTATAATAACGAAACTCTATGTCTAAGAAGTTTTGTTAAGAAGTATGTGTTTAACAAAATCAGTCGTTCCCTTATTTTCAATGCTTTTTATCCATTTCTATCGAAAAAATAGTCGAAAATATGATTGATTCACATAATAATAACAATCAACGAACCAAGTTTCAATAAAATGGCACTTGATGAGAAAAAGTTGCACAGATCTATCAGGATATTATTGCTTAACTGCGAACGAATTCCTCACTGAATTCAAATTGTATGACAGAACACAAAAATAATTAGTTGATTGAAAAGTATGGAGGAATTAAAGGCATCACATTTAGGGACGTCTCGTAATTTTAATTTAGAAAATGAAGGCAAACATTAAAATATCATTAATACTAATCGTCTCTAAAGGCAAGTAATCTAATCAAATGTAATTCAATAGTAATGAAGGCATCGATAGATGACTTAAATTCAATTAATACAATTGCTATTAGTTTTTTCAAATCCAGAGAAAGTTTCCAATGATTTTCAAATATAGACTCAATTTTTGAGACAAATTATTTGAAGATTAATAAATAATTTTCTACTCAATTGAATTCATTTCGTTTCACAAAATATTAATCAAATGTTTTCATTTAGTTTTACGTTCAGAGTTTTGAGTAGATTTTAGTTGTAATTTAATTTAGTTGCTCTAAGAAATCTCATTAAACTTAATGAGCCTTGCTTATTTTCTTACCATTTGACTCTAAGAAAAACGAGCCAAAACTTATTAGCGTTTTTCCGCTATATTTTGATATTAAATATATATAGAAATTAATTTAAATAATAAATTAGTCGAAAGTAATCTATTTTCTGACTCAAACCTGAAAGGCATCAAAATATAGACTATTTTTTGTTAATTAATATTTTTTAAGTAAAAAAGTCTAAAATTGAATCACAAGTAAAATAACATATAATTCATTTTTACAGCAATTTTCAAATGATTTGTTTAATATCTGTCAAATAAATGCATTTTTAAAGGAAATAAACATGCTCATTTACTTGATATATTTCGATCAGTTATTTAAGTGAATCTGAAAATGACTTTCAATTAAGTTCTAATCTGATTCCAAAATTTCAATTAATTTAAAGTTTGAATTTTAAATTAAAATTATTTTTTCGAAAATAATAATTAGGAAACTTCTGTCAGTTAATGAACATTAGATTTATAGTAGAGTTCAACCATTTATTCGATGTTATTATTACTACTTCTGAGACGATATGTCTTAAATGGTTAATAATAAAAACGTCTGAAAAATATTTAAAGTAAAGACATTCTCATAAAGACTTCAAACTTTTATAGTTAGAGATAAAATTTTATTCTGAATTTTTCACATTCTATTTATTGCTTTTCATTTCCTTTAAGCAGTTCTTTAAAAGTGTGTTAAATAACGAAATCACTTAAAGATTACGAATTCAGAAATGGAGCCGAAAATTACAAATTCTTTCAAAAGTATTAAATTTTGTCGTCCATACTATACATTCAGTTCTTAAAAAACAATTCTCTAAGAAATTCAAAGTCTCTGCAAAATCTCTTCTATTCTTCTGAGGCCTGGATTTGAAGTTTAGAGTCGATTACGTCTAAAAATAATTAATTAACTCTCGATTCTAATCTTTTAGTTTGTTTTTTCTTGTTTTTTAAAGACAAAAGTCTTGACTTTCTTTAAAAATATGTTTTATCATAAAATCTTTGAACAAAGAATAACATGAAAACAAAGATAACATTTTTTGCTTCTATAATGAATTGTTGTCTCAAAAATCCAATTAAATTCATTATTTAAAATTTAATGATTAATGTTCTCAAAATGAAATTTATACATTCAGTGAAGAATCGGTTGTTCTCTTATTTGTAATTAATTTGTTTGGCATTGAAGTCATTGTATTGAATAACAGTTTGTATGGCTTTCCAAATGAGACACATATTTACTTTTGACAGTAGTGTCGGACAAATGAAACCCGAATTCAGGCTTTGTTTGGAAATTGGGTTTTAGTTAAGAAGAGATTTGTATCGATTGAATATCGAGCCTAAAGATAAGTGAATCACATGTTGTGCTGTTGTGCCGGCAATACATACAATACATGCGATTCTTTAATAAAACGTTTGGCGTTTGATTCCTGAGCTCTGCGTGAGTTCGGATCACTTTTTCTAATATTGTTTTCACAGCAATAGTTGTAATACAAATTGATTTTCTTCTCTCATCTGATTTTTATTGCGTTTTTTTGAATCTGTGAACACATATTGAGGTCTAGTCTTTTAATTTGGTTTTCAATGGAGAACTTGCATTAACCGATCCTTTCAATTGTGTTTAACTGAAAACAATGATGTAGTGGAGGGTTAATCAGCCGACATATGCTCCTAAATAGGCCTCAAAAACACTATAAATAAGACTCAGTCATCGATTTTTCACAACTAAAACATACTTTAATTTTTTGATTAACTCTCTCTTTGCCATCAATTTTCCATTTTATTAGTTGTTTAGGAAAATAAATTTCTCGGTTTATTTTGATGTCGGAAATGGGAATTCTTTACTCAACAAAAAAATTGAACTTTTTTTTGCATAAAACTAAAAGATTTATTCCTGAAATGCGATAAAAAGCGCTTAAATTATAATTTTACGATCGATTAACTGAAATACCAGTAAATAAATTACTTCAAAACAAATTGCATTTTTTCAGCCTCTGTTCACTTCAATGTATAGGTAGAGACTTTCCTTCTTCACAATTTGGACCTAGATTCTAATAATTCTCTAAGACTTCTTTGTATTATCGGACCATCGATTGGAAAAAATAAGTTATTATTGGCTGACTATTTGTGTTATAATCTCCTTATTGTTTTGGTTGACAATTACAACAAGGGATTACCTTGCACAATGTTGAACATTCAATTTGATTGGACAAAAGTGATACCAATATAAAGAAATGCATTCAATTGATTACATTTATTGCAACCGATATTATATTACGACAAATAATAGCATTAAATCAGAATATTTTTTGTCAGATTTGGTTGAGAAGTGGGGCCGACATCCAAACGAATAGTTGTTTTACTTAATACACATTTCTTCAGCAGTTATTGGATTACATAAAAAGATTGATTGAATTCTTCGTAAGAAAATTCAATTAACTTATTATTAAGTTTTTTATTCTTCCAATGAATTGATTAATTCAATGATTAATTCAATTTATATTTCAAGTTATTTGCAAAAATTGGTCTCTTTTCTGCCATTAATTTAATGAAAGGACTATACTTAAATCATCAAGTGCATCGCCACTTACGGTATGACCAAGGGGCTCATCTCTTCTAATCTGCATTATTTTATTATCTCTAAATTCTAACTTTAAAAGTTAAATAACTTCTGGTTTTCATTAAAAAATTCTCAACTTATGTTGATATCGATTGAATTTTTATTATAATTAAATTAGCTTAAAAATGAGCTTGGTCATCAATAAACTTGAGACAAGAAAATTAATTTTTTTTGAGACTCTTTGCGCCAAAAGTAGTGGAACTGAAGTTTTTAGTGAACAGTCTTTTTATTGAAGAAAATGTCAAAAATTATAATATGTTATACAAACACAAGAAATTAATTTAGAAAATGTTTCAGTGCTTTATTTAATGTATATATTCTTGGTTTTGATTAATACTATAAATATTTGCGATAAAAAAAACTATTGATCACAAGATTTGGATTAATTGAGAGAATTAACTGAATATCAATTAATTAAATTTGCGATACATTAGTCATTTGTATAATAGGATTATTGACACCTGTTCTCAGAGTTGAACCTCAATTAGAGGCAAAATTAGAGCTGTTTTTATTGTATGGAAAAATGTGGATAAGATTTTATGTATACTTTGAGTCAATGCTTTCAATGCTTTCCTTTTTCTATTCTCTGTCGTCAGTGAACCGAATGTTCGACAAAACTATTCTTTCTTTGAATAGAGTTTTGGCACAAAATGTATTCACAATATAAGCAAAAATAGAACCGAATTGTGTTTTCTCTTCAATATTTAATATGAATTTCTGTATAATTAATCAATTTTTTTATTTATACAAAATAATTAAAGGCAAAGGAAATGCATAAAACAGATACGGAGGCCATCAATAATTTATTAGAAACTTGGCGTTCGTTTCAGCTCTGAGTCCATTGTATTGGAATTAATCATTCAAACGGTGTCTGCAATCGTCACGAAACACAACCAAACAGAGAGAACCCTCCAAAACATTGCGAGCAATGGATAATAATTTATGAATGAATCAAATAAATGCTCTGAACTAACATTAATCTCAAACACTCTTTGAATAATCAATTTATCTTATATTTAATATTAATTCTATGCATTTGAAAATTTCATCAAGGCCTTTACATCTTGCTCTCAAATTTTTATCTATGCTAGATAAAATCTTATCTCAACGTCCACTTTAGTAACAAAATTATGTTAGGCTTTGCTGTTGAGCTCAGCCCTCATTGGCATACACTCTATATATTAAATTAATTACAAATTTTATATTTGAATTGAAGTCACATTCAATAAAAGTTGTATAATAAATAAAATAGTGAGGGATTGAGTCGTTTTGGGATTCCATAGTATTTATTGAATCAGAAGAGACATAATGGGTATGAAGTTAAGGGAATTTCAGTCCTCCAAAACCCATACAATGGTTTGTTAGTTACTCTCTACTTAAGCTCTGGTAGAGCTCTGACAGAATCCAAACTAATGATTAATAAAAATAACAATAATTTACAATCAATTTGTTTGATTCAATTGAGTTTCCTTTCGATGAAGTTTTGGCTAATGTTAAGAACAATCAAAACTGACTTAAAAGACAAAAATTTTGTTAATAATCGAAATAAAATAAATATTTTTTGAGTTCATTTGATCTCAATTTCAGTGAAAGAGAAGATATGAAGACTTAAAGCCAACCGAACATATGTTTTATTTTGTGACAAAAACACACTATAAATGAGAATTCATGTCATTTATAACAAATATATAACAAATATATGTTTTGTGTCGAAGAGTCTGTTATTTGAGTGAAACACGTCTTCCACTGAAATACTTGAAAAATAAATTCAAACTTAATTTTCAGTTTATATCAGAGTTTATAAAACAAAAGAAACGGTTTTGTCGATCAATATATTATTTTTTGGAGTTTTTTGCTTCGTTTTGTGTGAACAACAGTTTTGGATAAGGATTTGATGAGTTTTTTATCCAATCTTTTGCTAAATTAATCTTTATTTGAGTTTATTTGCGGCACTTTATTCGCTCCAAAATAAAAATAGATTGTCTTAAAGAATAGACGATAACAGGAATAAAGGGCGACATCACCGGTGAGTCCGTGAAGAATAGCAAATGACAAATAGGAATAAAATATAAGGTCTTATCAATGGATGTGAAGTGAGTGCGATCTCAACTAATTTGATCGGATCGCACATCAATATCATTAACTTTTATCCCTCTTTGCATTGAATCTCATGAAATACTGTCCTCTTATCGTATAAATGAATCGCAAAATTAATTGAAAGTCACGACACAAATAGTGAAAAAATTTGCCGACAGTTCCCGAAGAATGTTTCGGATGAAAGGAGTGCGACATCGGTTTCGACATTCACTTTAATTAATGACAACTGAAGCGCAAGAATTTGACTGACATTCAGACGAAACCAATTTTTTCAGTTCTAAAATTAATTGAAGTCTCAATGTTTGGCTCACAAACCGCTTATTTGTTATTTTAATTAACTTTTTTTGTCTTTAAATTAACAAAAAATTTACTTAAAATGCGTTTGAATTTTTGTATTAATTCACTGAAGACTATAATTACGAAATAATTACAAATTCAGAGAACTTTTATCCTTTTTTGATCGAAATTACAGAAAATTCAATACTCGAACAAAATGTTGAAAATTCAATTAAATATCAGATTTCTTGAAAATGTGTTTTCAGTTTTAATGGAAAAAAATGTTTCGTTTCTTTGAGTTGAGATCAGATTCTATAAGCTTTTAATTTGGGTCAACCCTCACATCAATAATGAAATTAAAGTTCGAAAAACTGGAAGAAATAACTACTTTTGTTGCTGTTATGGGAGTGAGTAAACCTACCCTTCCTTTTAATGCATTCAGAAGTAAATCGAAGACACGTTTCACAAAAGTTTTCAATTTTTCCCAAATGTATATACAGTTTTGATATCAATTCGAGTTCTTTGAGAGTATAGTAAGCAAAGTATTCTTCTTTTTCTTTGTGATCGGAGTCTTTGGGAGCGACTGCAGTGATGTGGCCGTCATTTATCATTTATCTCATCCATGCATTACTCCATAAATAAAGTTTGCGATTGCGATGACATTTCCAATATTGAAACGAATAACAAATCAGCATTTGATGCACGTATTGTGCACTACAACAACAAATGAATAGCGACACACACAGAGCTGCCGTTCCCCTCCTTCTCAGTTCTTGTATGCCATCGACATAGACATCATCTTCAGTTCTTCGCTTATTCTTCTGCTTCTTATTTAGCCATTGAGTCTCTTCGCTCATCAAATCTTCTCTTGAATTTGTTGTTCAGTTTAGTCCGACTTCTATTTTGTTGAATATTTCATGAATTCTGAGATAATATTCTCAACAGAAATGAATGCAATGATAGAACTCTGAAATGATTTGTGTTTTTCTAATACTCCTCTCCTATTGTTTGGTATTTCAGATCAAAGAGAGATCTCTTCAAAATTTAAAACTTGTATGAAATATAATGGAAAGCCTGAGTGGAAAGACTGCCGTTCAATAAACCCTGAGCTAACAAAGCGGTATAAAAATTCATCACAACATCCCTTTTCTAATGGATAAACATTTTGGGAGAAAAGAACTTTTGGTCCAAAAGTTTTATTTTTCATAAATTATGTAAAAAACAAAACCAAAAATTTGTTTTTAAGGCAAAAATATACACAAAATAAAAACAACTAATGAAGTGTTGAAAATATAAGGAATGCACAGACAATATGTACGCCAAACAGAAGTGGTTATGGAAATGCTGACGACTGAGGACTGACTTAATTCCCGCATTTGTTTCGTTCACTTAATATATTATACGTTTCTTTCTGTGAGCGAAAACAGAGGCACAATATTTGCATGATATGAACGGAGTGTGAGTTAACCAAAGTTTAGTTCAGTTGACTTTCACCACAATTTGCATAATGTGTTCGCTTGAGTTTAGAGGACAGAAAATGCATTAATAGAAACGGTTTCTGTTTTGAGTGCTTCACATCTACATAATAAAACCGTTCATTTCCTTGTCTATGCCTGTGCTCTCTCTCTCTCTCTCTCTCTCTCTCGCTCTCTCTCTCTCTCTCTCTCTCTCTCTCTCTCTCTCTCTCTCTCTCTCTCTCTCTCTCTGGTCTGTATCTCTCTTTTGTATCTAATTTTCGTTGGTTTCTCTCACTTATGCCTCAGTTCTCACTCTGTTTTGCGTTTGCATTGACTGACTGTTTGAATGATTGGCCGATAAGAGAATTTTTGCAACGATTTTGATTGTGTTTCGGTGGGAATACCATAGAAAATGGATTAATCCAAACAAAAATACACTGAATTATTGAATTGAATGACTGGAAGCCCATTAATGTGTTGATAGATTGCATTGAATTTGAATCCCTCTCCTGTTCTCATCAATATTTATTATAATGGTTTGACACTCATTACAACTTCATATCCGAATAGGAATGTTGTGTCAAAAAAATCATTTTATCTCAAAATGAAAATTATAGGAAATTTGGACGAAATATAACATAATTTTCTTAGAAAAATAAAAATGCAGTTCACGTGAATGCGTTTCAATGAATTGGGTATAAAATTAAAATTTGGTTCTGTTGGGGATGTGTCGGATGTGCAGCTTTGGTGGCAGTGATAGTGTGTCTCACTTTCACAGTATCTTCACTTCAGTATTATTTCCGAGTCGTGAGTCTTGACTAACACATTGAGTCGGAAATCAGTGACTGACATGAATGGCACGTGAAATACACCCAACCAGTAGTGATAGCAGTGCTGACATCAGGCAAAGTGATGTACCAGTGCTGTGATACCAGTGCTGTATCGTTATATTAGACCTCTCGCTTTATGGCACTTAAATTTGCTTTCATAGCGGGTCTCATATTCTGATCAACATTTTTATTTGTGTCTCATTTCTCATTCGTATTGCAGTCTATTATTCAATATATGTTTTGAGACCCGTTTTGACGAAAAAATAATAAAAACCTATGAAATGACAATTTGCCAACAAATCAAACGACAGCCCACTTCTCCTAATATAAGACTGTTTTGCACCGATTTCTCCCCTCTTTTCAAATATATTACTTTCGATTGTCTGCAAAAATAAAAGCACCGCTCCTTTGATTGCCGTTTATTTTAAGTGAAATATATTATATGGCTTTATATGACTTCAAATGTATATTTACATTGACTTCAGTCGATAAAACCAACGAATATTAAAAATATGATTCACTTCTGACTCAACACTTTTCTAGTAATCAAA